>JAUJPO010047463.1:0-30927 GCA_032270745.1 Tiaropsis multicirrata
TTGGTTGCTGTTTTGGTAGTTCTGTGTATTTCTGAGAAATCTATTCAAGGTTTGTTTTGATTTATTTTGCTGTTTCGTTATTCTAGCTGACGGAATCAGGGAGAGGGAGACGGACTTAGGCATTTTTACGGTACTAGTTCAGGAAACTCTTTTTGATCAAATGACACTCAATTTTGCCGTGTTTTAAACAAAAGATAGTAGTGAAAGATAAAAGGAATTTACCTTCAACGCCGCAAAACCATTTGAGGCAAGTTGTGGTGAAGTTTAAGCTTATGAATATGGACGGCAGCTTGTATCAGCTAGAAAATGATGTATTTTTCTTCATCCCCACAACTTTTTTTCATTGAAAATAAAGAAGAAAAATAAATTGTAACTCTAAGGAGAAGAGCGCAGTTGCACGTGCGGTTCGCTTGAACTTGGTCACATGATCCTGTATTCGTTTTTTCAATTGGTCCTTGATGGTCTACAATCGACCATAAGTCACGAGTTGCAGAGCCAATGGGCCAGGCTCGCTTTGCGTGTAAAACACCAATCGAGAAACTCCAAAACCATAAAAAGAATCATAATGGTATCACAAAAACGAACAAATTTCATTATTGCTTTTCTCCTGCTTGTTCAAGAGGTGAAACAACAGCAAAAAAGTTTTTGACACTCAAAAAGACACTAGTTTCATGTTGCCTCCAGCTAAAAGATCGAGTGTTTTGCCCTTAAAAAACGAGCAACTTTTGGCAAATCTTGCATTTTAACTCTAAAATAATACTATAATAGAGAACAAATTTTTCCCTATGTGTCAACAGACCATTAAAACCAAGGCTGGTCCCGTAGTCTACTTCCAAAATGAAAATCCTCACATATTATCACGTGATTATATTTTCTGTTATTCGTTATCCCAAACAACAGTTCGGAAATTTTTATTCCTCAGGAGAGTGATATACTTGGGATACTGGGGAAGACTTTTGATGCAGATACATCTAGGTGAACAATATTGAATGTCTGCCAGCAGTCATTTTATTGAGTTGGAATCGGTTTGAGGGAACAATTGGAAGCTTGATTACATGCACAGAAAATCATTCCTTTACTTTAGAAGAGTATTTCTCTAATTCTATGCAGCCACAAAAAAAGGGGTTTTTTTATTCTAATCTCAAGGCCTTTGTCATCGCCTGTTGCTGCTGAACACTTTATTTAGTTAGGTTTTACTGCTGTATATTTTCACAACCCTCCTGATACCCACATCATTCTTTCTATTTCATGAGTAACAAGATTTCCTATTCCTATTCCTATTTGAAGCTTTTCATCGATAACGTGATGTCGGCTCATCAGATGTAGAATTTCATAAGCTCTCTGAAAATATATACTTTTAATATATAAATGTTACGTTATCGCAAGTTATCAATGAAAAGATCAAAAAATGATCTAATATATACTTAGCATTTTGGTGGGAGAAAATACTTAGCATTTACATTCAGAGGCTTGTATCTCTCTCAATTTTTCTGCAACAAATTTAATATTTTGTACATGTCTTTTTACACCTTATAAGATCAATATACATAAAAAACCAATCACTAAAATGATTGTATGGTCTCATTATGAGCATGTTTTTAGCATTGGGTATGGCTCTTTATATATCCACCAGTACGGTTTAGATAAACACAAAACTATGATATTAAAAAATAGTATATACTTGAGACATTCAAAAAAATAGAAAAACCAAATTTGGCCAATATAAAGCATTCCAGGGTCCTTTTACAAAGATAAATTTAGCATTGAGTGAACTTAAAGTTCTTGAAGGCCATGTCATATTCAAAAATTTCATAACCTGAAAGGTATTCTTATTTCAGTCTTTGGTCTTTGTCATGGTTAAATGGACAAAAAATGTGCAGTATTTTAGCATTTTATATTTTAACCAAAAATGTTAAACTTTTGCTCAATTTAGGACCCTGAAAAGGTTTTGATCATCAAATACATTATTAAAACTGTTTACTGTTAAACTGTTATACACTATTGAGCAGAAACCTTTTAAGGTTATTTTATGTTTCTAGGTCTCAAAATGACCTAAAAATTAGCAAAAGTTAGACAGGTGTAAAGTTGATTTTAGTAAGAGAAGCAGCAGAAAGATGCTAAATTTAGCTCCAAACGGGCCCTTTGACTACTTCATTGTTAGATTTCTGTAAATAACTTGATTACTAAGCTATTTCAAAAAAAGTTATAAAAGTTTTACACCCACTCCAGCCTTTTATTAGCTGTTTTGACAATTAACAAGGAGTCTGGAGGGTGTGAAGGCCCAGCAAAGGAAAACACGAAAAACACTAGAAAGAAACAGAGTCAAAATGAGGCAGTTTGATAAAGTTATAAAATTAACAGTCAGCAATCAAGACAAGAATAGTGCACTCTTGACCCTATTAGGCCCGGGTCAGCTGAAACCTTGAAATCCTTGATTGCGCCTTCAGGGCACAAAGATCATAACTCAAGAACGGTTAATATTACTGAGCCGAAAATTTGTATGCTGTTTTCTCATCCTAAATTGAACCGTTTGAAGCAATAATATCATTGAATAGTTCAGAACACAATCAGAAATCAATCAAGCACTCATTGCTTTGCAACAACTCAGTTTTCATATATGTCACAAAATGGCACGCACAGGATCAAAAAAATATTTTTTTGGAAAAAAACTGTTACTTAGCCTCTCACCTGGTTCTAGTCTTCCCTTTCATTCATTTTTTCCATATAAAATTCAAAATTTGAATCTCAAATGAATTTCAGTCGATACTGAGTATACTGTAACTGAAACTTTTCAATGAAAAAGACTGTAATTGGGCCATGTTCCGTAGACAAAAAAATCCCAAAATTGCTTATTTACTCCCAATAAGTTATGCATGTTCATTACTGACAAAAAGGAATCCAAAAATGGACCAAAAATTTAAATAAATTTTTTTTTACAGCCCCATGACTCTGAAATAACCCGCAAAAGATGTTAGACGGATAGACCGCCTGCGGTCACCGTTCTCTTCACCCTTAGTCTCAATTATGGTTCTCTGCTTTCCTCTGCAGCTTCTAAAGATAGGTCATGTGATTTAGCATGTGTTTTTTGCAAGAAAAAGCAAAAAGTAAGAAACAATGTAAGCAAAAGTCAAAAAGCCAAAATGAGTGAAAAATTTAGTGAAATCCGCCTCTTCAACCAGCCCGGACAAACCATTGAAATAAGCAGTTATATGTTTTTTTCTCTCCAGAACCTGTTTCTAATAGATAAAAAATAAAAGTCAGACGGTCTCAAAAAAAACGGCTTGCCATAAAGAAATGCCGGCTTGTTTTCAAGATATTTCTTTAAATGGGGAGGGGAGAATTGGGGTATAGTCGAGGGTCGAGTTGTACTGTATGCAATCTTTCTTAGCTGTGATTGTATATAATTTGGGTTTTGATTATTCTTTTATTCCCCATTTTCTCATATTTTGTTATTGTCGAAAAAGTTTTAATGTTTTATAAATCCTTAAAAGAGTTTGCTCTCTCTACCCTAGACCAGACTGTCTTTAAATCAAACGGGTTTTTTAATCGAACTTTGTCAGTCGATTAAAGTTCGATTAAGTTTGACAATGAAAATTTAATTTAATTCGCACATTTGTTTGCAATATCGTGGTTCAATCACTGTAATTAGTCAAACTCTCTTGCAACTTTTGTGGTTTTGAAGTTCGACTAAGTTCGCAGTTGGATAAGTTCAATAAACATTCAATAGCATCGCAGTTATAATCTATCTCAATCTAACTGCTACGATATTATTAATCAAATTCTCACAATTTTCTGGATTTTATAACAGTTCGATTAACTTAAAATAAAATTGAACTTTTGTTGTTCGATAGATTGAGTTTGATTAAGTTTGCATAGTCCGTACTAATTCGTACAGTTAGATTAAGACAGTCTGGCCTAGACCTATGCTAGTACAAAAAATCACCTTGAGCCTATTTGTAGTCTTGCTTCATTGAAACTTGAAAATTCATTTTTGCGGAGCCATATCAACAACAAGGCAAAAGCAGCTATCTACCATGAACACAAATCAGAACAAACCAAAAATCTAATGTTTATTGCATGCATATATTTCTTGGTGCATACATCAGATACATTAAAACATAACTATTCTGATAAAGCTAAACTCTAAAATAAAATCTTCCAAAAACAAACAAACATCCAAACCCCATACAAACAAAGTGAGAAACAAAGTTCTTCCTCCACAAGACATCCGTCCATTTAAAATCCGACATTTGAGCTATATAAATGCAAACAGCGCGAGATCTACAACAACAACAACTTATAAGGCGCAGTTTCTTGCAAAAAGAGACGGACGGACACACAGACAAACCCACAGACAGTTGCTTTTGAAAGGCCCGTTCGCTAACGCTGGGCCAACAATAAGATTTTTGGAATAAGTATTTTCTTTCAAGATAGGCTTCATGATCGTCAATACACCCCCTGAAATTTAAAGAAATGTTAGCAATGTTGTGCTTTATACGGAAGTTTATTGGATTTTCAAGGAAAAGATTATCTTATTCCTCTCGTTAATCCTAACCCAAGTAAATAAAACCTTTCACAATCATCGTCAAACCTTTCAAATCTTTCAAATAAAGGAGGTTGCAAATGAAATTGACTATGACGGAATTGTTTGACACTTTCTTGAAAAATATTGAATTTCTACGCTATTTTGAGGTTCTAAAATAGAATTTGATACTGAGTTTAGGCGTCAAGATCTTAAAAATTACCCTTTGGCATTTTAATCCATAAGCTTTGGGCTTTTATCTCAGCTAGCAGCTACTTCACTTCCTAAACCCCCAGCTTCATCGGTAGCAATTTTGTTGGCAATGGTGTCCTTGTTATTTGGTAAACTATAAATTCTTTATTGTGTTGTTGGAATATGTTAATCCTAACCCAAGCAAATAAAACTTAGATCACAATTATCAAATCCTCAAAGTCTTTCAAATAAAGGAGGTTGCAAATGAAATTGACTATAACGGAATTGTTTGACATTTTCTTGAAAAATATTGAATTTCTACGCTATTTTGAAGTTCTAAAATAGAATTTGTTGTCGAGTTTAGGCGTCAAGATCTTTGATTTGAAAATAGAGCTTAAAAGCGTTTGCGCAGCCTAGAAAGACATGATGCTGTGATATCTTTTTAAATACTGATTGCGAAGAATAAATAGCATGGTGCAATCAAGAAACATAAACTGCCATTTTTTAAACATACCGCGCTTCAAATTTTGCCAAAGAGGTTGGCTCCGTCATAGATACGCGAAAACAATAGCTAGAATGTCAATGTCAATGTCAATGTTCCATAGTTTAAATTTTATATGTTTTGTGTGTTTCTTGGTTCAACCAATTTGATCATGATTTGAATCGCAATTGATAACATCAGAAAGTTTATCCCATTTTTTTGAAAGCATATAATCAGCCAATCAGCAAGTCCAAAAACAGTTGTACCCGACGTCTTAATCAAAATCTATTAAAAAACCAACTCAACATACTTTTAAACAGGAAACCTCAACAAATTATATCATTTTGAAAAAAGACGTCTAAAAAATCTCTCTACTGTGAATTTTAACACATCCGAAGCCGACAAACTTTTATATTCAAGCGATTTTTAGAGATTTTTGTACTAAAGAGCGACATGGGCTTAATTTGGCAGATAAATTATATGGTACCCAGAATACGTCTTAAGCTAGTATACTCTTTCGTATAGTTTGCCGATAATTTCCCGTAAAAAGGTATCTTCTAGGAAGTGCTATTGATGGTCCACTCAGGTGTGCAGGTCAATTACTTTGACGAGCAAACTAGATATTGTAAATGGGACCTTTACTATGGAAATTAACTTTTTCCGTAGGTATTGGATCTGTGCATAGAAAACTTTAAGTTAACTTGAAATGGACATTTTAATCTATTTTAGAATTAGGTACGACACGAAGATATTTTAAGTTTTATAATGAATGAACTTCATCGCGTGGACAAAATAGTTGTTGCCAAAGTCAAACAGCATGTTAAATAGATTAACAATTTTTTTTTGGATTTATGAGATAAGAAATTTAAGCAAAAAATGTCTCTCCAGGACAACTCTGCAGCCTAAATTCCGGTTTATTCATCATCAGTTATCGGTATTGAACTGATGAAAATTAGTTGATTACGGTCAAGCGTTGAAACTATTAGTATGCATAATAGGTACGAGTACAATTAGAAAATTAATTGTACGAAAAAGTTTTCAAATGTTTAGTAATTTTACGAGACATTTTAAAACTTTGGAATACAATTTTTCATTTATTATATAACTTAAAATTGAAATGTAAAGATTTTCGTGTCGTACCTAATTTCTTGCTCGTATCCGACCTGTTATTTTTCAAAAATCAAAACTTTGAGTTCACTTCTGTTTTTAGGCAGAAATGTAAAGATTTTCTTGTCGTACCTAATTTCTTGCTCGTATCCGACCTATTATTTTTCAAAAATCAAAACTTTGAGTTCACTTCTGTTTTTAGGCAGAAAAACGGTTGACTTTACTTAGTATCCAAATCTGTTAGAAAATTTTCACAGTTTTATGTTGGATTTCCAAAAATAAGGATATGTTTAACATCCAATCAATCTATCAAACCAAATCAATCAATCAATCGAAAATGTATATTTCTATAGCAATAATTTTAGAGGGAAAACGCCTCCTGAAAAAAGTAACGAGAAAAGGAAATTCTAACAAACCTGGAGTCTCATGAAAAGTAGTCTCAGCATCATTATTATCAGAAAGGAAAAATCTTAGAAGAATTTTTAATGTAATTAAGTTCGTGTTTTGGGTTAGTATTAGTAAAACAATATCCGACCCCCCGGAATAAAGGTGTGATTTAGACAAAATATTGAAACCCCCGAATACGAATGTCTAGTTTTAGATACAAAATCTTGGACCCCCGAAATAAAGGTTTGTTTAAGACACAATTTTGGACTTCCCAAATAAAGGTGTATATTTTAAACACAATCTTGGACCCCCTGAATGAAAGTTTGTTTTAAACACAATCCTGGACCTCCGGAATAAAAGTGTGAAGTTTTGGACACAATCTTGGACCCCCGGAACAAAGTGTGTGTTTTAAACACAGTCTTGGATCTCCAGAATAAAGGTGTGTAGTTTTAGACATGTTTCCATGTTTTTTCAGTTTGCGGAGTGAAAAATGAGACAAATTTAGGAGGTCTTTCAGTTTGTTGTTTGAGACCCCTGTTTTGTTATGTTTTATGATACGAAAAGAAAACAGCGGTAACGTTTGGTGTTCTTAAGAATAGCGGCACTTCATGTCACCAAATTGATACACCATTTTCTTTTAAGAACATTCAACTTTTTAAAAACATCTCAAAAAATGGTTGTATAAGGTTTTTTTTTCAGGTATTTCGAATTATCTAGATCTCATACTTTGTTCAATTATTTTAAAACCATTAATAATAATTTAGTTTAATATTTTAAATATATTACTCCGTCTAAATTCTTTTGAAAATTGGTTAGCCCGTTATGCGTTAATGCACCTCCTTTTACCATTATTTCAATGTGGAGTAAAAGAAAATATTCTTAAAAAAGGACTGGTCGATATGCAACGAATACCTGCGCATGTATAAGCTTCTTC
Organism: Tiaropsis multicirrata; assembly: GCA_032270745.1. Classification (NCBI taxonomy): domain Eukaryota; kingdom Metazoa; phylum Cnidaria; class Hydrozoa; order Leptothecata; family Tiaropsidae; genus Tiaropsis; species Tiaropsis multicirrata. Next base: position 7,624 of record JAUJPO010047463.1, read on the forward strand.
TGAATTAAAAGTTCAAGGAATGTCCTCAAATCATAACATTGCAAGTAGCAACTTTTGCTACCAAATCGAATTTCGCATATATATTACAGTATTGAGTAGTGCTCCGAGGTTAAATAATTTTCTTAAAAATTGATAACATTCCCATATATAGATAAAGAATTGCAATAATACCTTCTGATTTAGCAGGTCTTAAATCATATTCAAGTCCCAAATAAAAAATTCGTTTCATTTTAGAGGGTGACAGTTTTTACTTGTTTCTTAACAAAAAGAAACATATATGAACAACAGTCATAATCTTTTTGTTGCATATGTTATTCTTTGTCGTCTCCTATGTGTAGCAGGCTTGCTTGAGGTGGCGCTTTCATTAGTAGATGGTTTTTGAGTACGCTCAGATACACATAACAATTGAGAAAGAGATTTATTTTTGAATTTTTACCTGCGGAGAGTGTATGTTTAATTGAAAATGAACGGGAAAATTATGGCGATTATATTTTTAGCATTGGCATAAGGATTGATTGATTTTTAGTGGAGATTTCAATTTGTTGTTCAAGAAATGGATTTGATTATTTTCATAATTTTATTTTGCTCTAGAGTTGCTATCACGACTTTTATTAGCATAAAATTGGCTTTGTTTTCCAATTGATTCCCAATTTTATCCATATTGTATTAAAAGTGATAAGGAGTAGGATATGGAAGTCCATAAAACACCAACAGTATTACCTTTTCCACAACGTCTTTTTAGTTGAACAGTTATTGTTGAGTGGGCAAAAAAAGTGTTGACAAGTTTGTTATTATAATTTATCTTATTTTGGGATTAAATGGATTAATAGCCTTGGGTAAGAAAATTGCCCTGCCTAAGAAACGTTTGATAATGTTTATGAATGACAGAAGGCTTAACACTTTTAGGAAAGACTATTTTAAGATGCTACTTTTTTCTCATATAAGTTACTTTTCGTGTGGCAATTTAGCCTGTCTTTATGACCTTTATGTAAGGATGAAATCATGACTGGTTTAATTGTCCGTTATTTAGATTGTCTCAATATTTATTGATAGTTTTTTTAATTTCAATTATTGTTTTGAAGGAAAAGGGGAAGGGTGGCACGTCCTTTTGACCTGGAAAGTTAATATTCGTTCATATCAAGGGTAGATTATTTCATATCAACCACCTTTATTGATGACATCAGCGAATTTTGGACACATCATGTATGTTTCATTTGAAAAGAGTCATCAAAGAACATTCGAGTCTCGGCCGATATTTTGGTTCTTATAAAAAATGAGTGCATTGCTGTGTGTACATCCATACTGGTGTAAACTGAGTTGTGGGGTGCAACACAATTTCTTCCTACATTGTGGGGACGCAGATTCTCAGACTAAGAAAGCACTATAACTCACAATTATTTAATTATCTGGAATGTCATCGCACAGGTGGACTGAAAAAGTTTGCCAGACTTGATTTTACCTTATCTTATTTTTCATCTTTTTGTGATATAATTATTTTTTTTAATTCGTACTTTTGTTATTGTTTTTCGAAATGCAAAAATAATTGGGTGACTGAAAGGTCGAAAAGAATGCTTTCCAACAAACAACATTAAGGCCTTGTTTCATTCAACTATTTTTGTTGATTATAATGAAGTGGTATGACGCAAATTAGTGTCCGACAGCATCGACATAACGTCCAAATAACGTTCTGACGTTGAAACAACCACGTTTCTTGTCTGCTGAATAAGCCTCTCGTTAAAAAAACATGTTTTTGACAAATCCATATTGAATCTCTTTATAAAACGAGGTACTAAAGTAAAGCAAGTGATAACACGGGAATTAGGAACTTAAAATAACAAGAAAATACCTCAAATTAGAAACTTTTCTTTTCTATAGCTCATTCAATATAAAGTAACCTGACAAATTTATCGTGTTGTATTGGTTATATATGACGTATTAAGATGATAATAAATGATCTGAGAAATGTCAGCCTGCCTGAGAACCATTATCGAAATGGTTGTTTGAAAGTAAATTTTAATAAACAGCAATTTGGTACGCATTTTAAAGCAGCGTGATTTTACTTATCTGTAACAGGCGTGACATCTACGACATCTACTACAAATGTTCATTTACGTAAGGACAGTTTACAGTCGTAATGTAATGAAATGTTTAAGATTTTGTTTCAATCAAAATACGGCAAAATACTCGACGCGCCAAAGTAACACGGGAAGTAGATACGGTAAACTATCGGCAAAACAGACACCACAGGCTTTCACCGAGGACAAAATTAGAAATAAATTTTCGATCGATAAATCAGGAAATGACTTCAAAGATACCATAAACATTTCACAAAAGGGAGCCATGGGTGTTCTGTACCCAGAGCAAACCTCATGTTTATCGTTCGTTAGTATATGAATTTCAATTCTCCTTAGATATCGGACACAGCCGGACACAACACTGAGAGAGGTTTATAGGATCGTATAGCTTTGACTACTAGTCTGCTGGTTTTTGACACCAATTTTTTCGTTAGCATATCTTTTTGATATCTTTTATATTTTTGTGTCTACACACATCAAATTTTATGTAAATATCAAATTTTGCGTGCAATCTGAAACGTCTTGTCTCAAACAAAGGTCTTCCTTCACTAGACAACTACCTCAGTAGGTAGGCTGATTAACTTTGCAAAAGAACTCTTAAACTGCGGAGAGTGTTTCCTACAACCCATATGCCACTGTATGGAATTACAAAAATCTCCACCTTTGTGGCTATAAAATGTGGTCAAACAATAGACACAGAAGGGTAATAGATCCCCTGCCATCAAAAAGACTCTAAAGATTAAGTTTTGACGTCTCACGGAGAAGGCTTCAAATAACCGAAAGTTCAGTTTAAGCTTCCCATTCCCTGCATTACGATGAATAAAATAGTTCAGCAAGCACAGCTTGGCACTATTTGGTCGATAGTTTTTAATTTTTTTAAAGTAATTCGAGAGAAATTCACCCTGTGTAGATTTCAAAACTGTATACAATGTGTTAAAAAGAAATTTGATGAGTCTGCGAAAATATGAGCTTAGTCTCAGATTCAGTCATCAGATTCTGAATAAAATACCAAAGATATTGGGGAGTGTTCCATGCAACTCACATCTTTATGTGGAATTGTAAAACACTCCACTACAGGCAACCTTTGTGGTGTTCCACTGAGAAGATTCCCTGCATGGGATCTGGACACGATGATTGATGCACAGCCACAGTGCGTGAACTTTAAGTATGAATTAAAGAATTAAGATGCATGATTTCGGAAGCGGCGCTAATGGTGCTTTAGCCAAAAGACAATTGCAGCTTTACAGTGCTAATTCTTTTCTTAAAAAAATGTTTGACATCACACGTTATCCTAGCAGGTACATGACGTTAAAACAACGTTTGTTTTTATCAAGCCGTTTCTGCTGGGTAATGGTGTTTCAGTCGAAAAGACAAGTACACAATGGTGTTTTAGCCGAAAACACAATTACAGTCTTACCAGCACTAACCCTTTTCATAGAAATTGGACATCAGGCCAAAATATGCCCTATTTCAAGCGTTTTGATTGGTTAAATTTTGGTCGCAAATTCAAATTGCTCAAAGTTACCATACTATTTTTTTCTCATGTTGAGCTTTGTGAAATTAGTAAAAAGTAGTATGGGTCGAGACTAGGCTCACGCATGAAAGAACCATATGAGCATGCAGATTAACACAATAATAAAACACGCACACGGATGCCCTGGCACAATGTTAGGTACGTGATCTCTTGAACAATTGCTTCTTGAGTGTAAGCCCTGGCACACGTTATACAGCCCCTTGCCACACATTATAGAACCATGAGTCTGTAAAAATCAGCACAATAAAACACATACACTGGCACAATGCTAGGTACGTGAGCTATTGAACAATTGTTTCTTGAGTGTGAGAAAAATCAGGTTTGATTGGAAAAAAGAGAGACCGCAACGAATGAGAGAAAGAAAGTGTTAGAAAAAGATTTCCAGCGATAACAGAGAGAAACGGAAATTCAAAATTTCTTATATTTGTTTGTGTTTATTCCTTCACTTCGATTAAACATAACAAACTAAATGCTTGACACCTCCTGATTAATGAAACCACTCTTTATACTTACTTACTTTACTTACAAAAAAGAATTCTCACAAATTTCAATGATAAACAATGCCGCCTTTAAGCTACCATAGTTCTGTGACACTTTCAGAGGGTATACAATTTGATTCTTCTTTCGTACAAAAATCTCTAAAATCGCTTGAATAAAGTCTCGATGCTTCGTTCTACAAAATCGTTTAAGAGACTTTACTACGGAAAGCTTGAGTGAACTCAAATTGCTACTAGTACATCCACAACCTCTTCGTCCAGGAAAGGCAATTCGTTATTTGCTAGAAAATAACGAGTCAATTATTCTTAACAGACTTGAAAATTAGGCGAGCCTCAACTGCCTCGTTCCAAGGGTATCCTCTGCGCTATTCTATGTCTTTTGTGTGGCTACTTTCTGATTACGTAATCGATAATAAAGAAGTTGGTTTTCATTAGTAAATGAATACGGATACATTACATTACTACAATTGACGTCACTTTTCTCACTTTAAAAACTAACTGCTGAGATTTGAAGCAAAAAGCATTACGTAATAGTTTCCCAAAAATCTTGGGGAACTCTCGCAGTCAGTCCCAGGGTTATTTTATCGAGACATATAAAAAACGTCAAGAGGCCTGAAAATGAGGTTGTGCTTTAATTACGCTACAATTAGCCTAAAATGACACGAAATTAATCGAAATTAATAAGCGTCGTTTATTAATTAAAACATTAGTGAGGTTACGTCAAGCGAGATAAATCGAAAGACGACGGTGAGATGTGAACGAGAACGGTCAAACAGCCAATCAAACGTCCTAGATTTTGCGGGACAACGTACGCGGGTCGCTATTTACCGCGTCCTCCTTTGATTTATCTTGCTTAACGTACCCGAGATCAATTACGACGACGAACGGATACTTACAGTCTGTGTGCTCTAGATTGTACAGGTACATGTAGCAAGGTATGGACATAAATATCCCTTTTATTCTAGAACGGAAAATCGTGAAAATATTCGTTCGCAAATATTTACGTCTACCTTGCTTCACTGACTAGCTTGTAGAAATGTGCGCTATCTAGAGAATAGGCTGTAAAGTGACCCGTTTGTCGTCATGGTGATATATCTCGGACACTTAACCTTTTATTATTAACTAATTCAGAACCTTTAGAACAAATTTTGAGTTTGCGGAACCACAAACTTTTAGAATCTCTCATATAATAGATGCTTGTTATGAATACACGCTTAAAAAGCCAAAGAATTAAGAATATGTTAAACATATCTTAAGCTTTTCGAGGAAGATTTCTTTAAAAGACTGCTTAAAACAGGCTCTTTTCAGTTGGATTAAGAATCTATTAAAGATTGGGCTTGATTTTAGAAAAGTTAAGAATGACATCAGAAGGATCTCTTTGGTCACAATTCGTGTTCAAATGAAAGAAAAAACGTGTGGTCAAATTTAATGGGACTTATTTTTGCCCAATTTTACACGGTACTGTACTGTTAAATCGTGAATGTGTGATTTTTGAAGAAAGAAATTTGCGTGAAAGCGTGAAATTACGTTTATTGAGGGAACGTATGAAAAAAATCCGTGAAAGTTTCCGTGATTGCGTGAAATCCGAAAATAAAATGCGTGAATGCGTGAATGCGTGAATTTTGGGATGACTTGGGCACATCGTTAAGATTTCTTTCAATTTCTGTTTTGTTTTTCTTCAAAGATTTTTGAAGGTATAGATTTGAGAAATCCTAAAGAATCATGGTGGTGCTAAAAAAAGTTTCTTTGGAATGTGAAAGTCTGATAATCATGCTTAATTTCAACAAAATTTGTACGTTATTTGCATGTTTCCAAAGATAATTGATTTGAAGAACAGAATAGCAAAGAGACTGATTTAACTTGAGAAACTTGATACAGCAACTTAGCTTCACTTCCAAAAAGGTTTTATTTACAAGCAGTAGGAAAATATTAGACTCAAATTTTACATTCTCAGCCGCCCTGGTAGAGCAAAAGCAAGAACCTTCACTTCCACAGCTTACTATTTTAGGGGGGCGGCAAAGCGCCTAGACCTATGGTACCTAGTCAGTCTGTTAGCTCTTTGTGTTGGCAATATTTACAAACTCTATTTAGAACTGCTTTGAGATAAAAATATCATTCTACTAGCTGCAGTATTCGGCTTTTCCAGAAAAATCCTTACCCGCAGTGTTGGAGGATGTCATTTTTCCAAGGTTCCTTTTATTTGAGAAACTGTGGATCAAAGTTTAGAACATCCGAGGCTCGGCCGAAATTTACTGGTTCTTATAAAATAAATAAGTGCGATGTTTGAGATACCAATAGTATGACCAAATATTTCTTTCTATTTCTTTGCACAAAACCTCAAAAAACACTCAGTTGCAGCAGAGTAACAGACGTCAAGAATTTATCTGACTAGGAAACCAAAAAACACGTGTAAAATGTCAGTCAAACGGATGTTACTTTAGGACAGTTATATTATGAGGTTTTGCCAAATCATATGATAAATATGTTTTTTTTGATATAATGAAAGCAATTTAGGTTCCGTTGCCAACATTGCAACAAGAGTGGTCAGTTAGTGTTTTGTTGCAAAGATTGTCAATATTGAGGTCATTTTTGCAGGAAATATTTTTCTGTGTGTGGGCTTTTGATGTTTGTTAAGAAGGTTAGGTTATCTGGTAGCTAGCAGAACTTTTGGTTGGGAAATTTTGATTCGGTTTATAGTTTAGTCTAGGCTGCCAGTAAGGCACCAATATCACCGTTTGAAGTATTAGATAGTGCTTGGCAATTTTCTTCTAAATTTGATGCTAGATGATAGATATTGTGATGCTTTGATAGATACAGTTGACTCGCTCTAATTCGAATCCCAAGGGGAAAAAACTTTGTTCGAATTATAGAGAGATTCGAATAGTAGAAAGTCTCTGTAGTAGAAAGTCTCTTGACGGTGAGTTTTATTTTGTTCGAATAGTAGAGAGATTCGAATAGTAGAGATTCGAATTAGAGCGAGTCAACTGTATGAAAATTACAAAAATACATTAATACCCAGTTAACCACAGTCGGTCCACGGACTAGATTGAAAAATGGTTGGAGAGGGGGTTGAAAGAAAGTTAAATTTTTCTGATCAATATTGCAGCTGGGTCTCAAAGCCGAAGCCAAGATCCGAAAAGAAATACTGTTTATGTTACCACATAAAATGTAACTAGTAAAAGCAAATAGACAGACTGGGTACTTTATGAAAAGAAATGATACTATTGAGAAAGGGTTGATCGGATGAGATCGAGTTAGCAGCCCAATGTCAACTCATTAAAGTATTAACAGTTAAAGAAATTGATACTAATTAGTTCCTTTGACAGAAGGATTTACCATATTATGGTCAGGTAGCGAAATCGGGTTAAGGCATTGAACAGATTAAACGCTTTTTCTATAAGAAACACTCGATTCCTGAAGAATGAAACAAAATTTTCCATACTACTTTCTCTTTAGACAGTGTCTTTGGTGCACATCACTTGGTTTCTATCCAACGTATCTTTGTCCTTAGCAAGCACCAAGTTCTATTTGGATTCGTTTGAGTGGAAGGTACCAAATAGTCAGAGTATTTGTAACTTATCCAAAAGTTTTCATTACGATAAGTGATAGAGGAATATCGAAAGCAAAATTCTGTGTTTTCTTATAACTTTACCGTGAATATTGAATCTCATTTATACTGGAGACTTACTGAATTCTAAAACTGATTGATACATTAGATTGTGAAAAATTATATTTGAGTGTGATCGAAATCCATTTATCTTTGGAAACATGAATGAATAAAGGTAAAGTAGATTGTCAGGAGGGAAGATGGTCCTAATTTAGAAAGTTTTTGAAAAATAGCAGAAAATAGAGGCGAGTTCACATTTCCGTTTTTCATGCAATCTTACACTATTACGTCTACGTTTTATCTCCTACGTAGATTTTAATTTTTGGACTGCTACTTTCTCAAAATTCTATTACCCTTCTAACACAATCGGTGCTTGGTTTCTCATTTTACAAATATCATATCCATTATTACCAGTTTCATTCTAATTTTATTTTGTTAATACTTTTTGTTGATTTATGGTCTTTATTTAAAATTTTATCATATTGTTATAAAGGGATAAGAACCACTTATTTGTGGAACCCGAAAATGTCGAAAAAAACAACAAAGTCTCTCTAAGGGTCGTAAAATTGGAAAATTGAAGAACATAGTTTTAGTCGGACGGAATTATCAGTCGGACTAAATTTTAGTCACTTTCAAAAACTTTTGTCCGGCTAAGCTATAGTAGAATGAATAAATTGTTCGTGGTATTATCAGTTCATTCCAACATGGATGGATGGTTTTATCCTTTTTGAAGCTAATATTTCATAAATGAAAAAAGTCAAACTTTGGGGATCATAAATCATACAAGCGTGGTACGATTTCCGTGTGGTACTATTTTATCAAGTTAAATGAATTCTCCATCAAAACTAGACTTTCATTTAAAGATTTCTGAAATTTTTTCTCGCATGGAAACAAAATTCTTTAAAATTATATATTTAAATTTTAGAATTATAAATCTACCCAGCAGGTGCGATACGTTGTTCAAACGCGCCCATATTTGGACGTTGAAACAACATTGAAATACCGTTACTTGCCTGCTGGGTAGTGTTCGTGACCAATGTTTCCCCTATTTCAAGCCCCACCTGTCCATTGTTTCCAGGGGAGAGGGAGTAAAAAGCCATGTTGAAAAAGGTATAAGGGGAAAGTTGAATCGAATTCCGTTCAAGGCGGAGGGACATTTTTTCACTTGCAACTCCTCCTAGGGGGTTCACAAAATAGTTACCTCCTCAAGATGGGGTCAAGCAAATGTCAAACAAGGACATAAAGATTGGTGATTTTAACGAGGTGCTACCAGAAAGTATATTTTGTCCATCTTTCTGGAATGTAACAAAATTAACACGTGGTAAAAAGCATGATGCGTAATCGACGAAAGAAAAAAAATCAATATGAAATTAAAATGACTGTACAAGGCTGTTGTAGATATTGATTTTAACTAGACTTAATGCACGCTAGTAATCACATTTAAAGATTATTAACAGCATTAAAATGATTAAAGCAATGATGTCAATGCAGAAAGTAAAAATGTCAGCTCGTTGCTATGCCAACCAATTATGAATCAAGCGTTTGGCTTTTTATGGCCGTTGATACATCACAATGCTCCTGAATTTAAAGGCCTTGATTCTAAGCCACGTCATTAAGACCATAGCTTGAGATTTTAAGATTCTTCTTTTAAAAGTCTCTATTCAGCTTAAAAACAGGAAGTAACAGAAATGCCTTAGTTGGAGACAGGAAGGGTTTGGTCCTTACGTCTCCTTCGTTAACCGGAATGAGTTCATAATTAATAAATCATATATAAATGAGCCTTAGCCATTATAAAATGATCCAACCTTCAAATTTCTTGTAAGTTTTAACGGTACCTGCTTCACGGCGGAAAACCGTTGCGGGCGGAATGCGGGAATTTTGAAAAATATTTGCGTGAATGCGTAAAATCAGGTTGCTTGCGTGATGTGTGAATTAAGTGAATTTTCGATGCGTGAATGCGTGAATTGCAAAATCATCCCCGATTTCCATGATTTGCGTGAAAATTTTCCCGATTTTTGGAAATTAGGATTGCGTGAAATTCGAGGTGCCTAGGGGGGTCACACTCAAGCATGACTGTATTGTGCGATATAGTATGCCTTAGGAAATCCGCATGATAAATATCTTAATGTGATGGGTTACAAACTACAAAGCAATTTGATGAAGTAAGTCCACAAGTATGTGAGAACTTTTTATAATGACCTGATAAAGGTGGGACATAGGAAATCAATTATTATAGTCTTTCAAAACTGAACTTTTCTTGCTTAAAGGCACGTGGGTGACTTCCTGTGTATCAGTTTTTTTTAAAGAGACTTTTGTAAAAACTAAGTATGTGGTAAAAGTTTTACTGGAGAAACAGTTTTGTGGAAGAAGGCTGGAAAAGACGGGTTACTATTGTGTAGCTAAGAAATCTACCATTTCTCTCTGTGAGTGTAAAGACTGAGTATGTGGTAAAAGTAAAACACAGCTTTTGTGATGCCTGGTTAGTGTTCTAAAGTTCTAAGCTCGGTAAATCTGGGATACAAGATGCATAATGAATTAACTAACTGGACTCTAACCTTCTCAAAGCACGTGGGTAATTAGGCTGCTTCTCATCCTCTAGCGAAACGTGCTTCTTTTACGTCTAACGGTTTTGTTTAAGGATAGACTGAAATTCAGACTAGTAACAAACATAGTAACGCAAACATTTTTTAAGGAGACTTATTAAAGACCAAATGTGTGGTAAGAGCTTTACCGGATAGAAGACATTTGTGTAGAATGCTTGAAATATTTCTTCAGCAACGCAATGATCTGAGGTATGAAGAAGAAAGATATTATTTAGATTTCTTTGCAATAGTATTAAACTACAATTGTCATTGAGCGTTCTTTAACACTTAGAACCCGAAGGACGCCATTATGCGTCCAGATAAACGAAATGATTTTAAAAACAGTATGAAAAGACCTTTCTAATACACCAAAACTGTTGTCCATCTCCTATACTACTAGTCTGGACGGTCATTTGAAGCTTGAATTTTCTGTAAATAAATTGTCGAAATTTTTTAGTCTAAGGGTTAAGGAAAGTTTTCGTGTGTAGACCAAAAGTGTGGTTGATATTAGAGCATTCTTTCTGCAAATTCCAATTAGAATTTTCCTCTTTACACGAAACCCTCATTAAAAAGGGATGCTATTAATTCATAGCTGCGTCCCTTACGCAGTAGTTTGAATTCTCTGAGTTTTAAAGTAATTAAGTTATGAGAATACTCATAACTGGGAAAGTATTTTTCTAAGGAAAGTTTGCAGAATACAGAACTGGTTCGTACAACAAAGGGTCGCATTTTTAGCTCTTTGAGGTCTAAGTCTAAGTCTAAGAAGGTCACATGTAAATTGAATATTCTATGATGTAATATTTGTGGCTCATTAAAGTGCGCTTATATTAACCGCATAATCCAAAAGAGAACAAAACTCCTGCAATGTGATTGGTTAATCACTTAATGGATATGACACAAAATGTTAATCTGGTAATCAACGGAGACCTAAATAGGGTTTGAAGCATTTTAAGAATTTATCAATAAAGACAATGTTGCATCATTAAACTCAAATCATCACTTTTAAATTACACGTGGTAAAAAATAGTGTTGTAAGATCTGGGCAAATTGGTATTGAAAAAAAAGGACTTTCAGCCATCAGTCAGGAGCACAAGCTAAGTTCAATCCAGTTAGATGTATGTTTTAAATACATCAAAATTGTGTTAAATCTTAATTTTCTCATGAAAATTTTTCATCCTAATGTGCTCTTGAGCTTTATTTAGAGCTGTCCTCAAAGAATTAGGAGAGCTGAAAAACATAGAAAACGATAATATGGAATTATTTCTTACTCTTATTCTCATGAAGTTTTGGGTGGCCAATTCTTTTTCAGAAAATCACAAAAAATACATTTTGGGCAGTCTTAAAAAGCACTGACTTTTTTTTACAAGAACAATGTATATAAAAACATAAGGCTTTGAGGTCAAAAAATTTAGAACATGTTAACAACATTTGGATGAGGCTTTGGAGAATCAAGAGTATAGAAATAAGAACATTTTAAGAACATTTTAAGGCTTGAAACCAAAAAAGCTAAGGAACATTTTTAGAAGGCTTCTTCAAATTTGAATGTTCTTGTAAAAATAAACGTGTATAACACGAGATTTAAGTCTAATTTTTATTCTTAAGCGTTGACTTTTATATGAAGCTTTTTTAAATAACGAACAATTTGCTACGTCAGTTGCTAAAAATTAAACTTACCATCATTATTATGAGCGATTAAGTGAGTGCGTGACTTCGAAATCGGGTAAACAAACTTATCCCGAAACGGAAATAGGAAGTGAATATCATTAGCGATACTAATAGAGATAAAAATCCTGCAAAATGATTGGTTAATGAATCAAAAACGCTTTTTTTACTCTCCTGCAAACAAGTCCATTTAATTATTTTAAATTATTTTCTTCAAACAAAGAATGCAAAGCTCTTATCTGGGGTGATTATTCTTAAATGGGTTGGCCTTTGTCCGTTAATAGTGATTGATACTTAGACTTAATTGGAAATCTTGTAGATCAAACAAAAAAAATACTTAATATTCAGTTTAATTTGATGGTTTGAAAATGATATAGCTTTGTTTGTTGCGTGTCATGATGGAAGGAGCTAGGTTGTTTCTGCTACAACTGTGTGTTTGTTTTGGTTCATGACCACATGTGTTGCTTTGCATGAAAAATTATTCCATTCTGAGGTATGATATTGAGGAATTTGTTTGGATTCTTGGATGTGAAGAATGTGATAAAAATTTTGCACATCGTATCATTTTTACATGATCGCCAAATGTGTTTCAAAATATAATAGTACAATGAAATTTGTTTGTAGAAGGTTTTATACATGTTATAGACAATTGAACTTCATATAGACATCGCAGTAGTTAGTTTTTGGTTACATACAAGATCTTCAGTTGGAACTCGAATTTGGTTAATTGTAAATCTAGATCAAGTGTATGGTGTTTTTCCCATAAGAATTATAATTTGAAATTATGCAAACACCTAGAAAATCGTGCAACATAATTTGAACACTGTTGCCAAAAGCAAGACCTTTAGAATATATTCATTTACCAAGTGACCACGTTTCAAAATTTACAGTTGTTAATGATTATAGACTTTTAGGTCAAAAAGGAAAAAAAAACAAGTTTGTTTATGAAGCGAGATGTCAGATGAAAGAAAATATTTGTATTTCCAAGGACAATTTGTCAAATCCTAGAGCTTCAACAATGGAGTGCTGCAAATATAAACTCATCACTAATATTTAGAGTGACAAATTACTCTTCTACGCAGTGTCGTTCCAAAGCGATGAAAACTTGAAAGGTCTACGGAACACTTATTAACACAGGGTTAAAGAAAAATAGCTTTGGCTAATTATGGCCTAAATAGCTAGTACACTTAGACAGTCTGAGAGGGAAAAACAACGTGGCAATTTCATGTATGTCTGAAGTGTGTGTTGTGTGGCATGAGAATCTTTTTGTTGTTTTTAGTTTTTGGTGTTTATTTTGTCGTATCCAGACTTTTGGTATTTTTTCAAAAATGTTTCTAGCAATAGTAAAAAGATTAAGGGAATGTCAAGCAACCAAGCGATTTGATTTTTCAAAGATAAAGTTTTGTCGCAAATCAAGCGACTCGGACTTGTTTGCTAATGATAAATACCCGCTTCTTAATTTGCACAGGTTATCATTAAAGCGGCGAGGAATATGAGACATTTTGGGCGGGAGGGGGAGGGTACATCCCCGTCGGATCTTCAGGTCGGTACCCCGGCATTTTGGAATAAAATGCAGGTCACTGTAGATACAGATTCACAATACACTTGTTTTAACTTGCTCAACATGACTTTGAAGAGTGATAACACTGGTTTGTGGCTAATCATTATAACATTTTAGATTACTCTTTTTAATAATGATAGTTCTCTTAGCCAAGACACGCACTATCACAAAACTTCCTCGTCTATATCTAAGGAAGACTTGTCTTTATATAAAAGCAATAAAAAAAGCTGGCGGCTATCCAGATATATTGTTATAGTGTTTGATCAGATAATACGTTTGCAAATATAATCGGCTATATCCTGATAGCTTTAAAGTTGTTGCAAAATACGGTTTCAAGGCACTTTCTATTTATATTCAGTCTCAGATATTATGTAATAAATAAATGATCAGGAGTATCAATGTTTCAAAGATGCAATAAATAAGTAGTAGTTCGTCAAATGAAACAAGTAGGAGATTTTTAGTCTATATTGGTTGGTCTAAATCCTGTTTCATCAGAGGCGGCGATTACAGAAGGTATTCAGAACTTTTGACGAAGAGTGTTGTTTTTTTCACATTCCTTATATATGGAAATTAACACTCTCAGCCAAAATCTCTGAGTTCTGTATATCCGCATCATTTTCATTGTCCAAAATAGTAAGTTTGCCGAAATGAAGACAACAATTTAGGAGACCATATCCTTCAACATTCAAACGAGCTCAAAGTATGTAAATGCAAAAATAGGAAAAACGGCAATATTAGCACTAAAAAAAGCTTCAATTTATGTAACGTTAGAAAAATGCATTACCTAAACCATAGTTTAAGCGTCTAGCCTGCAAAAGGATACGGATATCCTAGGGAGGCAGAACCATTTTCCGCCTAGTTTTATGAAATCTTCCGTCACACCTCATACTGGCGACACGATTTTCGCTTACAACGCATGAAAAAAGCGTTTGGCACATTATTATGTAAGACTACACTGTTTTTAAAGAGACACACTGTAGTACTAATCCAGAAATGACAAATATAGCAACTAACACGGGTAGCTTTCACGAGCCAAAGAAAAAGTTGTTTCTCAAAAAGGAGACATACCTTCAAAATTTGATAGAGTAGGGGCGGGAAGTCGTCGATTTCAACAAGTTCAAGGGAAAAAAACCAAATCATTGCAGAAATGATGTAATCATAAACCAGCAATCTTATAATAGAGAATGAAGGTAAAAATATGCGTGGGTGTTTTGACAAGCAAGTCGTTGCTTCAAGCCTTCTATCATTTATTGTTTAAGGTGAACAGGTTGTTAGGTAAAAGGAATTTTGTGAAATTGACGCATAAATTTCCGTTGTACTGTAGTCATTTTAGATGCCAACGCAAGTGTATGGGGAGAGATTATTGGTGAAATTTACTGGGTTTCAGGAGAAGCTTGTTTAAGAGCTCATGGCCTGACCTAGACCGTAAAAGGTTTTCTAGGCCACACATAGTAACACGATAGGCTATCTAAAATAAGCCTGTTTTTATAGGAAAGTGTACAGATTATATTAAAATGGGCGAGTTTTGGGTGGGTCTTAATGCATAACTTCGCGTATAGGGTGTCCAGTAATAATGTAATAGCCGAAGAAACATTATATAAACGTAATTTGACACTATAAATTCTTATTCAGGACCTTACTAGTGATTTTGTGTGTTGAAGTAAAATATGGGTCAATTTTGGTGTACTTGACTTTGAGTGCACTGGCTCTACCTCTACACATCAATCATAAATAACTGCACACATTTTGATATAATCTTTTCTATAAGAATGTGCCTTTTAGAATGTTAACTCTTCTCACACTCTTCGTATGGAAACTCTTTACACTCTTCACATTTGAAACTCTTAACACTCTTCGTATGAATCACTCTTCTAATTTGAAAGCTCTTTACACTTTTCGTATTGAAAACTATTTACACTCTTCGAATTGAAAACTCTTTATTATTATTTTATACTTTTCAAACGAGTGTTTTGTCATACGTTTTATAACTTTGAGACCTGGGTCGAAATTTTCATCGTTTCACACCTCGTAAATTTTCATTCAATCTTTTGATGAAATTCACATTTAGACAAATTATGTGCCTTAAAACCCTTATTAAAAGATGATTTACTGTAGTGGAATTAGCGAATTTCCGACGGAAGTTTTAAATCGATTCAAAAGTTTAAGATTAAAAACATGTGCGTTTGGAAATCGATCCTCAAAATTTCGCATACAATTCCAAAAACAAGTCATTCTTTGACAGTTAATTTCGCAACATTATTTTAACTTTAAAGAAGTTCTTTGTTCTATCTATGTTATCGAAATATACCAAATATTATGAGGCAATATTTACCGTCCGTTATGGAAATAAAATATTTTAACAATGAAGAATAATTTGAAGAATGACAATGTAGATGATTAATTATCGATTACTTTGCTGGGTATCTTCAAACAAAATCTGTTTAAGTTCAGAAATCAAATTGCATGTCCGTTACCATGAGCAAATGGTACCACCTATGGACTTAAAAATGGTCAACGAAAATTTAAATTCGTGGCACCGTGTGCCAATGTATGGGGGTACCCTTCTATTGTTAAAACAATAAACAATAGAATGTTACCCCCATATGGAACGAATAAAGGAACTGCGTATTACAAACCATCTTTTACTTTTTTTTTTTTTTTGTTTTACTTTTAAACATCGAAGGTTAAGAGGGTAACATATCTAAAATTAACACAATCAATCACATCAATAAAAGAATAAAAGAGACACCTCTTCTGAAAAAAAAGAACAAAAAAAGCTTGAGCTTGAGATTATGGAAAAACGATGCCAAAGTCTTTCATACGGGATTGAAACTTGTTACAAAGAACAAGAAACGTGTACGCTCTTTTTTTATGAGAACAATTTTATAAGAACATCGAGCCTCAGGTTTGGTGGGAAACTTTACCAACAACTATGAGGAACTAACAATTTGAGCATGTGAATTTTTCTAATGAAAGATTAGACCAAGGAAAGTATTTTAGGCATATATTTAAGAGTTGACTTGGGTTTGGGTGGGTGTTTAACTTGAGAAAATGTGGATCAAAGTCATCCTACCCTCAGCCAAAATTTACTGGTTCTTATTAAAAAAAAGAGTGTTGCGCTTGAAAAGGGGTCCAATTAACACAGAGCAATTGTGTATGTTATGTTCTAGGTAATCAAGGCAATGTGCTCTATAAGCAAACCTTGTTGTTATACATACTTTCCTTATTGTTTTAAGATGAATGGGTATATGGGGTATCTATTGAATAAGCGAGATTTTTGCTTCTTTCAGTTTTTATTAAGTTAAAAAATTTAATGGCTTTTCAATTTTCATTTTTTTTTACTTTTTGGTGATGCAGTTATCGAGACTAACATCGTGATTAATAATCGAGATCAAATTAATCGTTTTTTGGCTCTGGATTTGGTGGGTTTGTTTCAATTGTTTGGGCAAGACGTGCATTTGATACGTGAAACATACATGGGCAGGTTGAATGCTTCACAATACACGAGCTTTTTGTTGCTGGAAACAGATTTTGACATTGATAGGAAAAGTTTTTTTTTATATTGTTGTTAATTCACGTCAAGGGCATCTTTGGATGAGAAATTATTAGAGAAATTATTGCGTGAAGAAGCTCTTGGTGGAGTTGTTCTAACTTTAGAACGTTATCTGCACGTTGAAAGAATGTCATTTGTCTGCTGGTCATGTGCATTAATGTCTGAGACGAAATTGAAATATTTGATCAGTTTAAATTTTTGACCAGACGGCCCAGCGGCCCGGCCGTTTCGATCTAGCTCAAAGAAAAGCAACTAGCTTGCTTTAATAGTAGTAGCCGTACAACAACAACAACGAGTTTTAGTTGTGTTAAAAATAATAAACGAAATTATGGCATACAAAGGTATTAAAAGTAAGATCTCATGCCGGGAAGCGTATAGAGATTCAATTTCAATGCTTTCTTTTGATTCTGTGTTTAAGCGATAGGAAATAGGGGGTATGTGAGCTTAAATTAGTATACGATATTTTTTTCAACCAACTGGTGGTGATGCTGATGTCTTAAAAATGATTTGTAAAGTGCTTGTGTGGTGTGTGTTATGATGATGTTTAAGGGTATCTAAAGTCACGTTGGAATCACGCTTTTTGTTTAAAAATTCTAATTTTTTTGATAGGGAATTTTCGAAAAGGGTTTACTTTTACAATAAAGTTAAATTGAGATTGTTTATTAGATTTTGAAATTTTCAAGTTTTTAAAGTTGACTTTTATTTAGGCTGAGATTATTAACATTGGTATGAAATTGCAGGTGAAGCAAGAAATTTCTTTCACACTCTAAATTACTTTTCGAAATTATTACTTTTATTGTGGTATATCGACGTAAATCGAGTTGACTTAATCTTCTTAAGGTGTTTCCATACTGTAGGCCTCTTCCACGATGTATGGTGTCTAAGGGGGTATAAGTTTGTTTTCATTGCATAATCTGTGATTTTTGTTTGTCAAATGAATGAGGTGTTCGTATTCTTTAAAAGTCATAAATTTTGTTTGTTGCGCTTGTGTTGTTTATTTAATTTTCAAGACTATTTTCAATTCATTGAGACTCAAGCTTACTATACTCATTGAGTTGCCTCTCTCGGAAATAAAAGTAACTTTTGCTTAAGGTCACTTTGATTATTGACATTTGGACGCATTGATGCATTATAGCATTTAAAAGTTCGTTATTCTGCCGTGAAGTCAATTTCTCCCTACTGGTTCGAGAAAATATAAAAATTCTTATAACTAATCTTGATACCATCAAAATTTCCATCAAATTGTATCTAGAGAGCTAGAGAACTCAAAGATAGTGAATTCGTAATAAATATTTGTGTATTTTCTTAACACTGACGGTGATACACGCTCGCTAAATTTGTCGAAAGACAAAGAACAATTTCTTGACCAATAATCAGTAACATTTTTCATTTAATCCTATTTCACATACCAATAAAAAGAACTGACAAAATTGTCACGTCAGCAATTTTGACAGAAGTAAAATTGCACGCGTGCCCACTACATCGTACATAATACTACCATCCAACATTGCCCTTGATATAGTATAAGCCAGTTTTAGATAGAAGTTTTTAATGAATGAAAGTTACATTTCTTTTTAAAGGGTGTAAATACAATAACGAGCTGCTAACAAAAGGTATTACATGAAAAATATCTTGTACTTTTTGATTATCAAATCTTAATTGACTAGAAGACATTTTTAAGGCCTTGTTTCCACCAGAAAAACTGAATAATATGTCGAATTACTTAAACAGCATAGGGACCTTCTAATCTGTAAAATATTATAGAGCATTATAGAACTACATAATTTTACCATGTAACTAAAGTATTAACACTTATCTTAATGAAGAGCATTGTCTTATGAGAACAGGGCCTTATTTCGTGAAATTGGAAGAGTATTCCACTTCAAACTTTAGATCGACTGGCCCCTTCTAAGGACAGCCTTCTTTCTAATTTTTCTTAGGGATCAACTTTATGAAGCTTGTTCTAGATTGTATTATCATCTCATTTGACTGTTCTTGACGTTTGACCAACCTTGGTGTTTTCTTGTAAATGGATGAACATACATTCTATTATGATAAAAAAACTTCTTTGCTCTGTTTTGCTTTGGTTTATTTTATATTTGCCCAATTATTTGGATGTTTTCTTCAAGTCCTTATCTTTATAATTTCCTTTTCGTTTTTCATATTTTTTGTTTTGTAAAATCAACTCATATCGTACAAAGGATATCATCTATCACAAACTCTATGAATTATTTTGTACTGAAATTCAGCAATTTTTAATTGAAGAAGTTTTAAAGGATTAAATATTTCACAAATCTTTGAGTAATTAATTCAAAGAAGAACTACATTAAAAGAAAAAAACGAAATATATAAAGACAAATGTGTACTTATTGTTTCGAAGCGGATAAAAAGCTACAAAAAGGTGATAGCCTACGTAATGCGTTGTGGAATGCTGGATATCATGTTGGTCTCAAAAACCAAAACTAAATAGATGGCATTTCAACACAAATTTCCTGATTTCCTGTCAGCCACTTTGTAAAAAAGAAATCAAAATCTAATAAAGTACAATTAATTCAAATTCAAAACTTCATTAGCTAAGGTTACCAATTTGCTGCCAATTCTATTGTTTATTGTTGAGCAAAATGTCATTGCTATTTTGACTTCAGATTTTCTTTTCCTTTTAGCTCATGGTCATGTTCGAATATGATTTATAGCTGACCAACTTCAAAAGGGAAGCCACCTTGATTTAATTGATCATGGCACGAGACGATGTAATTTCTTTTTCTTTTAAGAAAAGTCACTTAAAGCAACAACCGCAGAAGAAATTTCTTGGCGCGAAGACTAGCATGAAAGGCGCATAGAACAGAGGGAACAATCTTTTTTAACAGGTAGCTTAGAATTTACATGATGTCTCGTGCAAGTCAAAATCAATATTTGCTCGAGATAAAAAAAACTCGGGTCGCCAACTTTTACGATAAAAGAATAAAATCAATGTCTAGTAAATAAGTTACATTCTAGGCCATATATAAAACAAATGACTCAAATTCAACTTGAAATTTTGCATTCTGAAAATCCATTAAAATAAAAACAACAATATTTTATTAAGATCAATAAACCACAAAATGGTTCTATAGGTAACAAACAAGTCTTTGGGACGAGACAATAACTTCGCTCAACGTATTGCATCATTGACAACCCTAAATTTTTTGCGCTTTTTTTGTATTGTTATTTTCACTATCTCTCGAATTGGTATTTTTTTTTGCGCGCGTTTCAACTATCAAATTTCAAAAGAAATTGGTAAATTCAACAAACGGGACGACGACGAAATCATTAAATTTCTTTTTGTTTGTTCACAAGTGCCTTTGGAGATTTTCGGAAGGATAGTTTAAGGGTATGGATCAATAAGTGAAATATGTAATCAATCTAAGAATTTTAAAAATGTCGATCTGTTTAGGACCAAAAAGTAGGTCAAAGGGAACAAGATATTTCAAGGAGCATTCAGTTGACGGAAAATAATGACATTTGGTCTTTGGACCAATTAAAAAAAAAATCAAATAGTTCATGTTTTCTCAACGGATTACACGAGGCCGTCCAAACTCCCCGCCGAAAGCAGATTAATTTGCTGAAAGGGGGTATTCAGAATTCGATGTAGGTAAATTCTATCCGATAGTGGTACATTAAGCCAAAAATTTTAAATTTGTTAAATTTGGATGGCACCGTTGTTTAAACAAGGATGAAAACTCATTAGGGTTTACACCCAGTTTTCATTTTGTCATTTCTCAAGATTTAAAAAATGGCGGACAAATTCGATTATGACGTCATTGTCTGGACACCAATGCTAAGAAACAAACATCATGAAAAAGATTTCCATTCATAGATTAGAAGTTTAGCACATTAAGCTCAATCCCTATTTAACCAAGACATTTTTTCATCTTTCAAGAAGTTTATAATAATAGAAGTAAAGTAACTCGGGAATTTTTCTTTCTTAAAAAAAAGTGTGTATTTTGTGTATTGCATTATGATGTTATTACATACTACATAGCAGCATCATCGATATTATTAAGCCCCTTAAATGATAGGGAATAGTATAGATATTAACAGTACGTATCTAATCTCCTTGTAATCCGTTAAAACTAAATACTTATTGAAAACGCGGCATTGCTTCAGCATCTCAATACGAAAACAACGGATCAACCTTGGTAACAAATACAATCAAAATGTAAAGTAAGGGCTTACTATGATGTTAAAAATATAAAAATGTTGTTAAACTCAAACCTAGATACAGAAGGTACTCTTTGGCGGAGGGTGTTGACATCCATATAAGGAAAATGGACAAAAGCAACATTTTCCGTCAAAATTTCTGGGCATCCTCACTGACACTACTCCCTATTTTTAAGCTCGCTTTTTTGCTTGTTTCAGTCAATTTTCATTGATGATAATGATGGTGACAGAATAATGATGAGTTCATTCATTTGGTATTTTTTATGTGTAGGTGCTTTTTAGAAAACAAAATTTTAGTTGTTTTTGTTTTCTTTGTATTGTGTATTTGTGTTGTTTTATTGTATTGTCACAACTTTTTGTGTTATTTTTTGTTCATAAGAATCAGCTTTCAGAGGGAAAAAGGATGCCGATTGGTTTGAATAGCTCTTGATATATGCAAATATTGTACTTAAAGAGGGGGGTCATAACGCAAACGCATTGGCTGTTGGCAAGTAATGAGATCTCTCATTTCTATTTCTCTTTTGTGTTTAAGTAAGGCCACATGGTATGGTGATATATCTGTGTATGTATGTGTAGTGGTGTGGTCTGTGTAGTGTGGAATATATAGAGCTTAAAAATGATGGTTTTTAGAATGAAATGATATAAATATACTGGTTATCTTACTTCTAAATTTCAACCACTTGATGTTTTAATTTGATGCTATAGGATTTGAAACATTTCATTAGCAAGGTCTAGATAATTATGAATTTTGATTCATTTAAATTCACTTTTTCGAACGTAACTTAACGACTCTTCTCTGATTCTTTCACATCCGGTATTTGAGCCATAAATTAAACGGTATTTCGGGATATAAGCAAAATAAAATCGGGATATCGGTATATTTAGAGACTTCGTGTGCTTTCTAATTCAAGGCCGTTTCAGCCAATCTAGAGGCTCTAATTTACAAAATTTTCTTGGCCCGTCCACCATGGTGGGACCTCCTTAGATGCTATAGATAAACAAACCTTTTATATTTTTTTACGTCGTGTGTCCGTCTTTGTATCCACTTTGTAAAGGGCATGACGCAATCTAAATTTTAAACATTCCAGCTATGCTGCTTCAAGGTTTGCTAATCCAACTTTGCAATGTTTCACCAATTTCAATTTAAATCTTTTTCTGATGATAATTACCTTTTTTAAACAGGTCATCATAGATTTATTGGGATTTATTTGGATTTTTTTTTAACTTTTAATGAGAGTCAATTTTAGCCATTGTAGAGGTTTTAATTTTCAAAATTTTCTTTGCCCGTGTTTAGTGACGGTTGGCTTGAAGATTCAAAGGGAAAAGAGGTTGACTGAAGGATAGTATTGAAATCCAATAGTTATTAGTTTTTTTTACTTGGAAATCCGAAGGGTAATGGAAACAGTCGAAAATTTTAATATCCTCAACAGTCTTCAACAGTCCAATCTTCCTTTTTACACAAGTTCCGAAATCAAATTAGGTCCTTTTTGAACGACCAAACACAAACCAGACATTGTTCTTACTTATGCAATACTGCACAAATAAAACATCACATTGCCCCAGGATATTGATAACCATGCACATATAACGCACTTCAATATACACAAAACAAACAAATTAAACAAAGAAAACAGAAAGGGGAATATATGACCACCCATAAAATTACAGAATGTAACAAAATGTAACCAAAATTGTACATATATCAGGGACGACGTTTAAACTGGTGTAATTTAAACTCTAAAGTTGGGAATTCGAAAAATACATTGTAATGTTGATACAACAGAAAAAGTTCTCTATATTTATATCGTTTTTGATTTATATTTCGAGTGTTTTAACAGTATTCTACTGTTAGGTCCAACCTGCACCATACTTATAAATATAATGGGAACTTACAAACATATTGGAAGTTTATCGTGGCTTAGAGAGATACTTCTCCCATCATCGGGCAAAGTGGAGGTTGTTTTTACCACTATTTATATCAAGACGCTCAGATTACTCATAATTATCAAGAGTGATTTCTTTAATAGGTGTTA
>JAUJPO010047464.1:0-16133 GCA_032270745.1 Tiaropsis multicirrata
TCATAAAAAAACTCTGAAGAGTGAGAGTCATGACGTATAAACAAGCGTTTAAGTAATTTTTATTAACAATGGTTAACTATTTAGAAAAATGCTTATTATACTTATTCGGCAATCGAACACCAATCATTTGATTGTAATTTTTTGTTCAATTGTGTTTGATTGACATCGTCTGGGGCTCAGCATAAAAAAATTTGCCTATCAGCAATTATTCTACCTAAAAAATTGCCTAAAAGTTATGAACCGTCTTACAGGGGTTATAAGTAACGCTGTGCTGTACATTCCACGCAGTCCAAGCGTTCGTACTGAAAGCGTGTAAAGCAATATTTGTTGTCCCCCTGCATTATATAAATATCCTACTGAGGTCTAATACACTCTTTTACAAACCATTTCCAAGCTGTTATAGAATAGATCAGTGATGTATACTTAGTTACAAACAGTCAGCCAGTCAGCCAGTAGCCATATTTGCTTTCGACAAAATCCCAAATCTGAAATGCAAAACTTGGGTGCTCGTGCTTCCGTGATTTCCCGCCGAAATACAAAATCGTGGAAACTCCACACGAAAAAAAAGACGGGGGAAGTGCGCCCTCTCGGCGCCCTCTTAGTGCCAATAGGTCTTTTGTTCGGAAAATGAAGAATTTGTTCACCTCTAATATTTAATGCGGAAATGGTCAAATTTACCTCTAAGTACTAATTATAGTGCTGATCAGGTTTGATACCCGTGAAATTTTCGCTTATTATTTATAGCTAGCTTTTAGAAATAATAATGTGAATGAAAAATGGTCATCTTTTCTGCACACCACTAGTTTTGTAAAATCACCATATTATGCATGGGCCATAGACTAAAAATTTTATTTTTTACCTTTTAATTTAATGCAGTTTTGATCTGAATTCTCTTTATCTATTAGTGGGGTTTTGAAATGAAGAAACAAAGCTGTTTTTTTATTCCCTCTTATTATTAGTGCGGCATGACCAAAATAATTATTTTTTATGCCGCACTAAAAATTAGATAATCTATGGTATCAATTAAAAGGGGGTAGCGCGCGTTCCAGAAACCTAACCTCGTCCCCAGGATATCCTCGCCTCCTGCGCTATTCGAAATTTGAAACAACGTTGATTGGATGGACGTTAGAACAACGTTCCGTGCCTACTGGGGGGATTGAGTCAGGGTCTCAAAATACCGGGTCTCAAAATAACGGGTCTCAAATTACCCCTTCCGTACTGAAGGTTTGCACATAAAAAAAAACTCATAACTTTTTTTTGTTTAGTGGGAACGGTGCCCAAAACCAACTTATCTTATCGGACAAAACAATATCGGACTTATTTTCGTCGGACTAATTATTCGTTGGACATAATTTTCGTCACCCACAAATATTTTCGTCAATTTTGTTCAAAGAAACGCAAATTTTAGTATAAAAACCTTTTAATTTATTTGGACTTTTCTTAAACACCCAAAAAATGGCCAAATAGTACACGAATTTTCAAATGGTCTTAACTAAACGAAAACAGCTTACAAGCTGAAATTAGCCTTGTTGGATAGCAAAAATTTTAATCTTTCATTTTGCGCCTTAAAAAGAATGCTTGGTTTGACTTTGGCTTTCAAGTACTTTCACAGGCTGTTTCGTGTGTAGGAGAACTTTCACAGGCTGTTCCGTGTGTAGGAGAATATTCACAGACTGTTCCGTGTGTAGGAGAACTTTCACAGGCTGCTCCGTGTGTAGGAGAACTTTCACAGGCTGCTCCGTGTGTAGGAGAACTTTCACAGGCTGTTCCGTGTGTAGGAGAACTTTTACAGGCTGTTCTGTGTGTAGGAGAACTTGAAAAGGACCTGTATGAAATGAACTGGATTTATGGTATTCAGTTCAATGCAACTTAAAATTGGGTAAAGCTGTTTTTAGACTACTTCAACGCCATTTCCTAGCCAATTAAAACCTGATTAAAAGTGTCCTTTCGAGGCTTGAATTCTGTGTCAAGCCCGTCAAGCCCCTGTCAAAGTATATGTTACTCTATTCATTTACTCTGATAAATGTCAAATAAGGACTTTAACGTCTTTTTTTTGTGCGTAGGACATTATGAATTCATTGTTCACCACAGCCCCGCCGCCCGGTCATGCATAGTTCAACATCTCCAACCCCAGGTCGACAACCTGTTTTGTTTTATCTGTTCTTCCCTTGTAAAATATTTTCAGCTGGAAATCGGGGATCTGTTCTTACACTATTGCTCAATCTAGCTGGCATAAAAGAACAGATGTTTGCAGGAGAAGCTAAAATTTTAAACTGTTCTTACGATTTTTTTATTTTATTTCTGCTTTTTTGTTTCCTAACTGAAAAATTCGATCTGTTTTGAAAAGAAAGTTATCTATTCTGAGTTTGAAATCTCTGTCCTGGAAATCTGAGATCTGTTCTTATTTTGGCAAAAACCCTCCAGCCTTGCAATTTCTGGTTGAACTTTTGACAAAAGTTTGATACAGGCTTTTTTGAAGGACGGTAAAGGGGAAGAAGGGCAGATTGCTTCATCTTTTACTCCTCGAATATTTTCATATCAACAGTAAATCCTCTTTTAATTTAGTTTTTTGAGACTACAAGAAGAGTAGAATTATCATAAATTTGTCAAATATTGTTGCATCTTTTCAAACATAGACAAAGGTTTTCCCAAGGGTATAATGCAAACCTTCCTGCTAAGTCTCTCAGGGTCGCAAAAAGTGGGTCGTGAAAAAAAAACAGGAAAAGTGAAAAGAGTCTCTCTTAGGGTCTCAATTTTTGAAAATTTACAAAGTTTTTCTTTAAATTAAGGTACTAAACTTTCTGGGAAAAACATTTGAAGTTGGAGGCATAATTTTCCAAAGAAACAAGTCTGCTATATGCCCATACCCCTCATCCCTCAACCCTCTAGTTACAGTACTCCCGGAAGAGAAAGATACATTCAGATTGAACAGGTAGAGACCACAGATGTTCAAATAGTTACCTTTTTTAGTCTTTCCTCTGTTCTGTTCAGTGTTCAGTAAAATTGAAAATGTTTTTTTTTTGGAGTGCAATTTATTTTTGAGTTTAATTCGAATGTTTGAAACGTTCGATTGTTGAATGAATTCGATTTTTAAAAAAGCGCGCGAGAAAAATATGAAAAGGAAGATCATCAGCATGGAGGAGAATGTCCCGGAGATTGTGCGATTTGATTTTGATTCCATGGTCATACTGTTGTTTGATAAGATTCTGATGTTTGACAAATTTTGCTTGCAACTTGCGAATAGAGAGGGTCTAAAATAGCTTCGCAATTGTTCCATCCTTCAAATAAATATTTAGTATTTTCCCGAAAAAATCAAACACACTTTCTGATAGAGCTTTTAACGGGCTTTCCGAATATGTATAATATTCAATGCTTTTTTCGAGTATAAGGGTTGCCTTTTTGGATTGAATTTATACTATATTTTTTCTTACTTTACATCACTTTTTGCTGGGAAAATGCTGCAGATTCTTTTTTAACGTTACTTTTTTTACCCCCCTAATCAAGGACGTGAAGGGGAGGACTTCGTACGGCTGTAATTTATGCAAATCTATGCGAAAATTTTATTATGAAGACCACGGAAAACAATAGAAATAAATTTGTTTTGTTTACAACGTTAGTTATCCGACAAGAAGCCAACATGGCGGTTTTCGGTCAGGGAAGTCTGTCTTTTTCTGTCCTAATTATTCACTTTAAATGAGAAATACATGTTAATTTGACCTTTTTATGTTATGGAAATTGATTGGTTATTTTATAAATATGCTGATTATGCTATGTGTTTTGGAATTATTTAAAAATATGGTGAAATTATCAAGATATGACCTTGCTCAGTGACCCAGGTCGAAAATTACGAAATCTGAAAATGGAGGTTTTTCTTCGGCTTGGAAATCAACCTTATTCAATTTTTTGAACATCCAAATCAATTTTCCTGGTAACCTTGAAGTATGATGAGTCGAAGAAATTAAATTTCTCGAGTGGCTTTCCTGTTCCTGGAGTGGCTTTCCTCCATATGTTTGGCTACCTATGGTAAGTATTTTCACTACTGTTTGTCGATGTTTTGTGTTTGTGCAGTATACCTATGCTTCAATGTGGGTTAATTTAATTATAAACAAAATAAATATCATCGAATATATTATACAGAAAGTTAAGGCGCCTAATTTTGAAATTCTAGAAATGATTTGGAGTCTTTTACAGTCAGTTTAAGTATTTTTTCGTTGACCTAAAAATGGAGTCACACAAACAATTATTGCAGTTTTTATGTCGTGTATGCGGAGCTCAAGCCAGCAGGGACAAGAAAAGAAAACCAAAAGAAGCTTTTCAATTCAATGAACTGATGTTATGTTTGGGCATTGATCTCTCTAATGATTCAGA
The DNA here is from genome assembly GCA_032270745.1 of Tiaropsis multicirrata. Lineage (NCBI taxonomy): Eukaryota > Metazoa > Cnidaria > Hydrozoa > Leptothecata > Tiaropsidae > Tiaropsis > Tiaropsis multicirrata. Next base: position 4,369 of record JAUJPO010047464.1, read on the forward strand.
GGAGATACATCCAAAAATAGTTTGTGAAAATTGCAGAAAAATGTTTGGGAATATGATAAAGAAGAACAGCAAAGAATATAGACCAAACATAAAATTGTTTAATTTTCAACCCCATTCAACTGAATGCAGCATTTGTAATTGCGGTAAAGAAGGGAAGAAAAGAGCTGGTAGAAAGCAAGTCTTGAGACAAGTAAACCAGTATACCAATCAGAGTGACATTCTTTGTTCGCCTATCGAAAATGAAAAACCCAACCAAAACAGCTACAAAGATTTAGATTTTACATCAATCAAAAAATTTGCCGAAAATTTAGGATATGCTGTAATTCCTTCAGAAACCTCAATTTCCTACATAATTATGACAAAAAGAAATGGACCCATCTTACAACTTAGAAATTTATTGACTATCACAATTTTAGACAATCATACATGGAGTGTTTTTGTAGACAGTACTGATATATCCTCAAATGTGATTTTTAGGTCAGTTCACAGTACTGTAAACGAATCTGGATCCAAAGAGTTGTTACAAACGTGTTCCCAATTAACATTTTGTTCAGGAAATCAAGATTTTAGTGTGCTTTGTGACAGCAGACGTGAAGAAGGAAATAATATTGTTTTCAGGGACAGAGAGAATTTTGTAATTGCTAAAGAAGTGTGTGATGTTATCTGTATGGCATTAGATATCGATAAAACAATCAGACATCAAAGCTGTACAATGGTTGTGTCAAACAATTCTGCGCCTCGCTGTGATATTTGTTTGAAATATCGTACTACTCTTGTTTCACTTAACTGGAAACTCAAGCAGGGGAAGTTACCATTAGCCAAAAGAGAAATCAAGCCGTCCTCATCATCGTCTATCCCTCACAGACACATGAACACTGAGCAGTTATCTCACAAGATTGGCTATCAGAAAACGGAAAACCGGGCATTGAAGAAGGAAAATCTTGAGTTGAAGCAAAGGTTGCAAGAGCTTATTGCAGATGATGGAGTGTTAACTAATGATAGTTTAACAGAAACTTTAATAACCCTGACAGAAGAAAAAAGTATAATAAACACATTCCCTGAAGGATCTGCAATAAAATTACTTTTTGAAGAACAGATGAAACAGACTAAGTTGAAAAATTCAAAGCAGATGCGCTGGCACCCAATCATCATCAGGTGGTGCTTGGGAATATACCACACATCACCTACAGCTTATGAGTTTCTCAAGAGATCGTCATTCCTAAGGCTACCTCACAAATCCACTTTACTTGATTATAGTATTTACACCAGGCCTGGTGCTGGTTTTAATCCAGATGTGCTGAAAAAATTGTATGAGGAAGCTGATGTAGCATCACTTGACAGTCGTACTAAAAATGTATCAATTCTAATGGATGAAATGAAGATTAAGTCGGAACTAGTCTACAATAAATCATCGGGAAAGTTGATTGGTTTTGTTGACCTAGACATGGTATCAAATGAGATTGAAAAGTTGGAGAGAGCATGTTCTGAAAAGGGTAGAGAAAAAGAAATTGCATCACACGTGCTAGCATTTATGGTCAGAGGAATTTATTCAAATCTGTTATTTACTTTTGCCCATTTTGCAACCAAATCCTTAACATGTGATGTCATTTTTCCACTGGCATGGGCTGCAGTTGCTTTTATTGAGTCAATAGGACTGAAAGTTAGGTGCTTTGTTTGTGATGGAGCCTCATCTAACAGGAAATTCTATAAGATGCACAGGGAGCCAGGAGACAAGAGTTTGCCGTGTTTTGCAATCAATCTTTGTGCCACTGAAAGGAAGATTTACTTTATTTGTGATGTTCCACATCTTATTAAAACTGTCAGGAATAACTGGGAGAACTCTCATGGCAATACAAATACAAGGAATTTGATGGTATGAGTTGCAAAGCCTAATTTCATAGGGTTAAAAATGTTAGGTAGACGTCTTAGTGAACAAATTTTTTTCCAATTTTTACACAATTTAAGGGGATTCGATCAGTCAGTAAAATAAACTAATGAATGTTCTTCTATATTATAGTTCTAAATGAAAAATGGGCTTTATCATTATTTCTTGGTGATTTAGATTCTACAATAATATTTTGATTTCTTTTAGTTTAACAGCCAGTCCATCAGTTGGAACCATCTCATCTCATTGAAGAACTTTGACTCTAATCCAAACTTTCCTGGACTTTATCTTACAAAGTTAAAAACAGAACACGTGAAATTAACACCCTCCTCTCGAATGAGTGTTCGCCTTGCTGCACAGGTAAAAAAAATTTCTTTTAGCATTTTCATTCAACGACATTCATATAATTGTTTTAAATGGATTTAAATTTTCTATGCATACTATGACTTGTATGTTTGATATTAAAAGATATTTTTTATTAATGTTTCAGGCTTTGAGTGAAACAGTTGCAAACGGACTCAAGTTTCAGGGGAAGGCTGAAACAAAAGGCACCGAGAATTTTGTCCGTACATTTGACTACTTTTTTGATTGTTTAAATGGTCGATTTTCCAGGCAAGGCCTTGTCAACAGGAAGCCTGGACTTAAACCCTACCATGACATTACTGATGGAAGGTTCAAGGTATCTTTTGATTATTTTTGTAATGTTTTCTACTAAATGGTTACTCTGTTAAATACCTTTTGGTAAAAAATTTGGCAGGAACAAAATTTGGCAGATTTGGTAGGAATTTAATTTTTTTGTAATTTCCTTACATAACGTTTACATAATTTATCAATCTTGTTTGTTTACAGTGGTTAGAAGATGACTTTATCAATGGATTTATAATCAAATGGAAGAATGAAGCTGATTCAAAAACAATGCTGACACCAAAGGAACGAAATAGGCTTTGTTTGAGTCCACAGACTATGGAAGGTCTTCAAATAACAGGTAATAAAAATTTACCAGAAAAATAAGAGTATCTTTTTTTAATTTTTAATTTTGGCTGGAAGAAATTTTGCGAGAATTTAATTTGGCGGTTGCTGAAAAACTTAACCTTAAAATGGCGTAAAAGCAGCGAAAAAATAGCAAACAATACCTTCAAAGGCTTCATATTTTCAAAAAGTTTATTTTGGCGGAAATTTATTTTGGCGATTGACCTAAAAATTTAAATTTGGTGAGAAGAAATTTTGCCGAATTTGAGCAAAATTCGCCAAATTTTCCAAATTCGCCAAAATTAATTCCCTTAAGGTATGTTCCTGTAAAAATTTGTACCCTTAAGGTATACAATGATGATATTAATAATTAAATTCTTTTGTTTTATTTATGTAAAGTGTTTTTATGTTTAAAGTACAAAATCTTCAGTTCAACAGGATCAGTAAGTAATACTGTTTCAATTCAATTTATCTTGTCTTGATATTCTTCCTTATTAAAGTTTCATATTATTAGCTTTTAATATAAAATATACATTCAACGATATGCTATTTGTTATTAAATTCTTCTGTTTTATTTATGTAAGTAAAGTATATGTAAAGTACAACTCTTCAGTTCAACAGGATCAGTAAGTAATACTGTTAATTCAATTTATCTTGTCTTGATATCTATTCTTGAAAGTCCGTCATTAACCTCCCTTGTTTAATACAATAGTTTCATTTTTTGACCAAATATATCTAAAGAACTTTTAGTCAATTATCCAATACATGAATTTTTATTTCAAAAAGTTTAAAGTGCTATAGTGAATTTTGTTCTATAAGGATTTTATGATCTGAAAAGTTGGGTAGCTTTTTCAATGCATATGTAGTTATTTTTACCATCTCATTTTTAAGTGAAAAGTCATGTGGCTATGATGAAAGAATTACTGCAAGAAAATCCTGGATTCTTCATCTTGAGTGGAAGATTTTCCCAAGACCCTCTCGAGCAACATTTTTCGGCACAAAGAAGAAGATGTGGGGCAAATACAAATCCTAATGTCGAACAATTTTCACAGAGTGAACTTGCTCTCCACTCCATCAAATCAAAAAATATTGCTAGTATGAGAGGAAACACTACGATGGACCCAGCTGAGCAACAGTCATTTATGGAAGAACATTCGGTGCCACTAAAAAGAAGGAAACGAGAAAAGAAATGAAACTCCATTAGCCCATATTATGTTTTTGTTAAATATCACTTTACTAAAAAAAACATAAATACCTGTTATAAAGAAGAGATATAAATACCTGTATTGGTTTGATTTTTCTGAACTATTATTGAAAATAATTATGTGAAAAAGTCTTGTGGGATTTTAAAATGAAAATTTTCTTTGTAAAACTTTTTGATCACAGTTTTTTAAACACCAAAATGATAGTTGGTTCGAGACCGACCTCTTTTTGTCTAAAGAGAAGCTACTGGAGCATCTAATGTGTGTTTTATCACTGTGGTTGAAATAATCTTTCGCTTTTAAAGATGTACAAAAAGTATTGCAAAAAAGTATTCAATGATAGTTGGCTCAAGAAGACCCTGTCCTATTTGTCTAAATGCTTTTATTATTGTGGTTCAAAATTATTCTTGATGGAAAATAAGGTCAGAATGGAAACATGTCCAAAAGAAAAAATAAAGTGTATCAAAATCATACTTAAATTTCATAGTATGCCTCAGGCATCACTTTTATCTTTAAAGCAAATCTAAACACAAATATACTAAATAGATTCTATAATATACATAGACATAATGACATGGATCATCTTTTAGAAACTATTATTATAACTCCATACATATCTAGGACAACTTAGAAATCACTAGAAAATATACCTACAAATGATTTTTAGGGCTTTCTAGGCTGCCTAAGATTTTTGGTAAGTATACCAGTTAGTTGATAGGTAGGTTAAAAATCAAAAAAGTTTTTATAAATATTTTTAAGCATAATGCCAAGCCTTCAAAAATATTTTACAATAGTTGTCTTAAGGGAACAAATTAATGTGAGAATAAATTAATGGTAAATGCGAATGATACCCAAAAAAGTTATTGCATTAATATAATTATTCCCTTAAGGTATTATATATGTTTTTAACTAAGACACAAGTTTATAGAAATTTGATATCATTATTTTTTAGTTATTGGCAAAACTGGGCCAGTTATTGGTCAGGCCTGTAGAACAACAAATTAAATTGGTCTCGCCTAAAGAAGGATAAAGCTCAATCTTACACGCAATAAATTTGAAAAAAAAACATTTGATTTTTGAGTTCATACACACAGTAAAACATTGGAATTTAAATATAAGAAAACAATCATATTTTTCTTTGTGAAACATTAATTGAGTTTTATTCTCTGAAGCTGTAAGACCCAGTCAGTCAGATTAACTTCCAAAAAAATAAGGTTGTTTTTAATCTTAAACCTATGTGTCTTGATTAGTAATTTTTCGCAGTGTGGGCGTCAGAAAAATTCAAGGGGTTCAAATGTATATGCACACATATTGTACATACATTCCGTAAAAAAATTCAAGATTCCAAACCAGGTCAAATGGTTGCTAGATTGACAAATTTTAATTTAAACCCCCTCCCCCCTTGAAAACTTGGGCACACTTTAGCAACAACTCTACTGCTCAACATAATTAAAATGTCTGAACCTAAAAACATTTACTAATCGAGACACAGAGATTCTGATTATGCAAAAAAAAAAAAACGCTATTTTTTTAGAAGTTGATTTTTTAAGTGCCAGTGATTCAAATATATAATGTTTATCTTAAATCTAGCAACTCAATAAAGTTTATTTTTTTACATTTAACTGTTTTCTATGAGAATGTTCTCCTTTTCTTGAAACTTTATCCTTGTACTTCATTCTCAATCCATCTACCCAAGCTCGCACGAATGCTCTACCACGAATGCTTATCCAACAACTGACAACATCTCTGAATAAACGTTCTTTTTCATTCTTTGTTAAGATGTCACCTTCAACAAGTCTGTCCCAGCAATAAATAGCATGTTTGTTCTTAAAAATATTTCTTAAAAGAATTCCCTTCAGATTTTCACCAGCATAATGATTGAGTGTTTCAATGTTAAAAACTCGTCGAACGGCATATTCTATTGAGCGAAAAAACAAAAAACATTTGTTGTTGACATCAACAAGTCCCCCACGGTTAACTAAATCAACCCAGGTGTCTTTGAATTCAAAGGATTTGCTTTCGTGTTGTTTCTGTGACCAGGAATCAATAGCTTTGCAAATATTTTGATGTGTTTCATCGTCGTGTTTAATACTGAATTTCTTTTTCAGTGAAAAAGCAACAAAACCAGCAACATACTTTAAAATATTTTGTTCCCTGTGATCAAGTTTCTCTCCTTCTAAGCTTGTGTTAGCTTGTTGTTTTGACTGTTCTTGTTCATGTGTATCAACGTTCATTACAAAGATCACCTCAACCATTTTATATGTTAGTTTGAATCTGAATAGATCAAATTCAGTATCAGCACCAAACAAAGTTTTCAAATACAACCAAGCATTTGTAGGTTTTAAGGCTAAATATTGATAAAACTCTTTCCACATACATTGTCTTGCCTCTGAATACAAACAATGATCCTCACACTGCATAACAATTTCATAAATCTCAGTAACAATGGCTTGAAAGATGAGAGATGGGGAATCATCAGCAACAGTTTCGGAATTTGAGAACAACAGTTTGTTGTTGTTCAAATTTGTTTTGATGTGTGATATTCCTCTTTTTCTTGATTCAATAACGTCAGTGTCTCCAATAAAATACGAACCATCTTCTCCAATGAATGTGAGAGCTTCATTCAAAAGTTCATATGTTTGTCTTTTTATGTCAGATTTTGACAATTTTAATTTAAGTTTTTGAATTTCTTGCTGTACAAAGTCATGCTTCACATCAGTGTTGACTAAGTTCAGTATTGGATGACTTCCACTACTGATCATCTGAACCAAATGCTCAGGAATGAAGGATATTAAAACAGAATCCAGGTCATCATCAAAATAATCTGGTTCAGCTTGTTCTACTTCACTAGTAGTAGCAGCCATCTTGTTTTGAATTTCTTTGAATTTTAACTTTCGTTTTCCCGGAAAAATGAATATTTTTGAGCTAATTTATGCAACGGGGGAGAGCGCCATAACTAAGCCATAACAATTGAACGGCCTCCTTCCCCTCCACCTCCTTGAAATATGTCAATTTCTTCTCTACTTTTTCTTTTCATATAAAAAGATGTCGATTTCAATTTCATTCGAATCTTTTTTAATTACTGCACTTCATCATAGCGATTCTTTTTTTCAACTAAGAAGGGACGCGCTTAATAAAATGAAATAAAAAGTGGAGGAGGGTTTCATTTCTTTCCCGCCAAAAGAAAAGTTGTATTCGGCGACGGGTAGCCTGTACCAAACCCTACTTCTTAATGTAGCTGACGATGTAGGGTTTGTTACGTTTAGAGAGATTTTTTGTGTTCACCAAATCCACGAACTGATAATAATGGAGTACAGAATATACATGTATTTTTTTGAAAACAATTAACGTTGATCAACTTTTGACAAACCAGCTACATCGTCAGCTACATAAAATAGTAGGGTTTGGTACAGGCTAGGTGACGGGTATCTAAATATTTTGCCTTAGCAACAAAGTTGACCCAAATATTTTATTCAGGTGGATGTGGTAATCACGGAACTTTCGGGATTCGAATAATTTTCGAGCGGTAAATTCGGAATGATTCTGTGTCACTGAATATCATTTCAAAACTTTATTACAGTTGCGACTATAATTGTCAATTTATTGCTGGAGAGTTTGTTGGGAGACAACATAATATGGGTTAGAACCATCCTTCTTTGCTCATAGTTGACTGTTTCGCATGGTTGTTCTGTATAACGTCGCTTCCTTTCGCAATGTCAGCTTTTTCTGAAGAATTTCTGACAAAAAGAAAATATCGTATATGATGATTTTTATATGATTTTGGGGTTTCAAAATCTGACCCTTACAGTGAAGTGCAAAATTTGCTGAAAACCGACCCTTACAGTGCATTTTTCAGAACCTCGAAAAAACCAGTCTTAAGAGACCGCAAGTCCGGTAGGTCTTTTACCTTCAGTGCCCCCGTCAAAATAGAACGAAAAAATCAACCTCATTCTTAATAGTCCATGCGCTGAGGGTCAAATTTTGAGGTTTTGGGCTCAATGAGCTTAAAATAGGAATATCATGTTAGCAAGGTCAAAACCTATGGAATAAAAATACTCACGCCCCTGTCTCAGTGATCCGGTGGGAATTCTTTTGTCAGTGGGGATAAAAAAAGAGACATAAGATCCAACGGGGTATTCAAAAACAGAATTCTTTCCACTGGGGATATACGAAATTTTATTGTTCTTTATTTTAAATATTGGTGGAAATGAGACATTTAAGTCGATCAAAATATAGTGGGGATATCAAAATTCTCACGCTTTTCAATGGGGATGGGCCGTTTTCCAATGGGGACGAATTGATAAACTATTTTTTCACTGGGTATGATTTCTTGGGTCTGTATTTCCAGTTGGTAGGGACCCCCTACCGGGTCTGTGAAACGGGGGTGTTATACTCTCAACAACTGTAAATGTTTAAATTATAGAACCAACCCTAGTCTTAGATCAGGCTCATTATTGACCCTATCTCATGGACTATAAGATATAAGGGTTCTCTTACCGTTTTCTATAACAGTATACCACAAGACCAACAAAAATAAAAACCACAACCAACGTAATAACAACAATGGTAACAAGAAACACACTAAGTGAAAGACCCTTCGAATCTGAAAAATCTGAAAAATAGAGGGAATTTGTATATTAGTCTTACAGTTTTAAAGATGGTGGTTACCCAACAGACGCACAACGTCGTCGTCGTTCCAACTTTTTTTCAACGTTGAACGTTGAAACTACGTTGTTTGGACGTTAAAACAATGTTCCATGCCTGTTGGGTAAATATTAATCGCTATCTATTCTTTCTTGAGAGTTGTTTATGGAAATTGTTTATTTGATATTCCTATGGCGTATTGGCGGCCACCCAAGCTAAAACTCTAAAGGAGCGGGCCAATAAATCATCGGAGAGTAATGGAAGTTGCACTTTGATGTTGCCGCTCTATTGTTAGTGCAGCGCGTGATTGGTTAGCGCTCAAACGATCAATTCGATGCTTGTCCAGGGGTGCTTGTGTCCAGGGGGTGAAAAATCGAAATGTCCAGGGGTAAATTATTGAAAAAATAATGTGTCCTCCACCCCCCATGAACGAATTTTTTCTGGAAGAGCCTATTGTATAAATTTGACTTATGTTGCACGTTTCATATTTTTTTCAAATACGCTAAAATATAAGTAGTATTACAGTGTTACCTTTATCTGTTTGAGTTTTTGTTAACAAAATAGTTGATTCACCGACTAATGTTTTTCCATCCACGGAAACTTGTGCAGCTACCTATTGAAGAATAAAATCATATTATTTGAAGGTTACTGTTCCCTGCTAAAGTCTGATGTAAAACGATTGTCACATAATAAATTTAAACGAGGAGTGTATACTAAGAAATTCAGTCCCGAATGGGGTATGATAGAGATTTTCTGTTTTTGTAATGTTTTCGAAAAGATTTTATCAATGCTAGATTTAGTTAGTGATAATCTTTTTGCAACAGAAAGTTTATGAGTAGACTTCTTCTTACACGAATTATTTGGTCATTGTGTAATGACAACAATTTTACAACCCTATTCGTACTACGGGGGCTACGGGGGCTATTTTTTCTACCAAAGGTAATTTTTGGTAATAGCTCCTGAAATATAAATGCAATATCAACGAAATCAGATGCCATGAAAAATGACACATTTTTCCAGCAATTAAATTTGTTTTCTGAGCGAAATTTGGCGATTTGTTTCATTTTCAAAAAGTTTATATCACTTTTTACTAGTAATAGTAGGGATGATTTGTACCAAATTTCATGCAAAAAGGACAACTAGATCAAAAGTTAAAGCTCGGTACAAAAATAGCCCACCCCCCTCTAGTTTTGAACCGCCCCTAAAAGCCTAGTACGAATAGGGTTAATGGAACTTTAATTTCGCAGTAAGAGTGCATTTAATTCAATCTCTTTGGTGATTTTTTGGACATTATACATTATACTAACAAGACAAAATCCCCTTATTTTCTTAAAAAATAACAATTCCTTCCTAAAGTAGCGTGCTCCGTGAAATTTCTTACTTCCAATTTGTCAATCCCCAAAATTTCATCAATGACATGACTGTTTAAAGTTGTTGTCTTTGTTGAGCCACCATAAGTCAATAGGTACATTATGACGTCATCGCCTTTAGCAAACGGTTCATCCCAACTCAACTCAATGTAGCTGGAATTTCCATTATCCAGAATCTTATGTTGGAGGTTTTGGACCTTACCAGGAACTGAAAAAATGCAATAAAAACTATGAATCAATGTCATTCGATTGGGTCATTAATCAGATCTTCCACTGATGTTTAAGTCTTTCTTTAGCTTTTCATAATATTATGAAATAAAATATTTATAACCTTACCTCCGGGTAAAGTCCTAACTTTTTTGTATCCAGAAGTTTGATTTTCACCAATTAAACGAGATATTTGACTTGAGAATGTCACTTTGATTTTGTACATGGCAAATGCACCGAGACCATCGATGACAATAAATTTGTTGTTAGTAGTTTGAGGAAAAACACCAGAAGGGCAATCGTTACAATCAACGATGTAGATGTTAGTTTTATTGATAATTGATGGATGTGACCATTTGACAGATGTCGAATCGTCGGTGACATTGGAAAAGGTTATGGATGTGGGGGCATCTGGAATTTCTAGAAAATTCAACATTTGACAAATATTTATTACAACACTTGAAATATGCAATGGATAGCTACATACAAAGGCTATGAAAGTAAAGTATAATAGCAAGGTGTTTGAGAGGGCCCAACTTTGTAAATTGTAAAATACTGCAATCTCATTGGATATAAAAAAGTGACGTATCAGAGAGTGATAGCAAAGCACTAAAAACTTGTAATAGGCTGTTCCAGAAAAAAGAGCGGGGGTATGTTGTCCGGTTGTAATACGGAATGTCCAGGGGTAAATTAACGCTTGTCAAGGGGTCTTAAATGTCCAGGGGTAAATTATGAGAAATAGCTATACCCCCGTACACAACTGAAAGAGACCAATTCACCAAATATTCCCCCCAGAAATGCACCACTTAGTACAAAGCTCATGGTTGTCATCTTTATAATAACTTCTTTATTGTGCATTACGTCGAACAATTGTCTCTGTAACATCTGTGAAGTAATGTGAATCTTTTTACACGATGACTGGTCATTATTCTCTCTTAATAGGGTCGACAAGGTTATACAAAAATTATAAACTTACTGTAACATTTGTCAGAAAATAAATGATCAACTTCACGTTTGTATTTGTGCAAACAATTGCAGACAGTTCTGTCAATATGCTAGAATGAGAATTTTCTCCACATTTCGTGCATTTCTCATTCCCTTGTTTGGACTTAAAATACCCGATGCCACATTCTAAAGCACACAAAAGAAAATTATCATGAAAGTACTATAAGGGTATCTACTTTGCAGGGATTTATTTTCGCGAAATGAAAAATTAAAATTTTAGCGAGGATTGATTTTCGCAAAAATCGCAAAAAAATACGCTTAAGGTACTACCCAAACAATAAAAAAATTCGAAATGATTGGCTTTCAGAACTTTTGATTAATAATTTATGAAACTTTCTTAAATACCTTAACCCTTTCCGTGCCAATGTCACGATATATCGGACATTGCGAAAAAACTTTAGCTAGGCCAATATATCAGACATCGCGTAGTAACGATTGAGCAGCCGATGTCCAGTATATTTGGCACCGCCAAAATCCCAGTAA
>JAUJPO010047475.1:0-16128 GCA_032270745.1 Tiaropsis multicirrata
CTTTATGGTGGAGTGCAAGCTAGACTGTATATAGTACAGACTAGGCTATGAGTATAAAAGAAGGAGAAATCAGTTGAAGTTCCTCCTTCAGGGAGTGATGACATTAGCAAATAAAATTGAATCTTATTTTTTATGAAGTTGACATGACTGCCAGCAGTATCCCTGGATAATACATCTGGAAAGAAGAGCTTTCTACCCCAACAGTTGGTATTTGGGGGCTACTATAAGAGGAGGGAAGAAATGATTTCATTTTCTGCTCTAAAACAGTGACCTGCAAATTGAGTTCTACATTTCCTTAGAATAGTATAAGTTCTTGGATTGTTGGGGTTGTGTGGGGATAGGACTCTACGCACATGATACTTTTGAGCTCTGATTAATGAGAAAAATAAATCCCTTGCATCTGAGCTATAGTGTATGGTTAGGATTTAGAGAAAAATAAGATAAATTGCATAAAAGATGAAGTTTTACCTAAAAAATTCAAAACCGAAAGGAACAACAACACTACCACCAGAGCTCGTACCGCCATCTTTGATTATTTTTTCTCGGAACTGTGCACGCGCCACGTCGTTTTGTGTTGTTACTCTGCGACGGTTCCAGGTTTCCGTAGTCTCGACTGCCCGCTTTAGAAATCTTCGGGAATCATATTCAAAAACTGGGGGTCGTTTTTTTTCAGGGAATTTTGACTGCACTGGGTCGCTGATTTACAAATCATTTTCTTTGTCTGGACGAGCAGTACTCTTGAGCCCTTTAATTAACGTACATCCGCGTTAGACCTTAATTAAGTTTCAAAGGCTTATGACTACTCAGGCGCGTAGACAGGGATGGCGCAAAATGTGCGTTGGAAAGCATATTTTTTACGATGCATTAATTATCTATTTACATTTTCAATAGTTAATGACTATGTCATAAAAATTTGCGCCATCCCTGGCTACGCGCCTTCTACTCTTCAAATGTTTATAATTTGACACAATCGAATGTTTGTAATACATTCAAATGTTTATGAAGCAACCGAACACTTGTATCAAGCTTTCAACAAAACGAAACAAAACAGAACGTTAAAATTTGACTGTACGTTTATTTTAGCCTTTTTTCTCCTCTGTACGTTTATTCCCTCCCCTTTGTTTATTAGGGACTCTAGAGTAGTTATAAGATCGAGTATGGAGTACATTTGGTTCCTGAAGTTGGCTGGAAACCACAAGGATAAATTTACAATTCGATTGGTTTCTTCAAGCCACTAAATCTGACCACTGGTACGTGACACCCGGAGGTCGAAAATTGACGCTATCAGAGACCCAGTTTACCAGGTTTTACGGAAATATTCCTGGTTTTGGAACCTGTCAGAGCTTCAAATAGATGTGCTGACGACGCAACACGGTTCCGCTTTGAGGTTTCAAGTTCTCGTGTTTGGAAAAATTCTCCATCGACACGGAACACATGGATTAAGAAAAGCTACAAAACCATCAAAGTCGTGGAAACAGAAACTTTGAGTGTAATGATCACACTAGAGTGACGACCAAAAAAATATTCATTTCTCGACTTAACGTGTTGGCTTTATAACATTATACAAGAGACAAATATTCGAAACGTTTCTTAGTCTATTTCATCTCAATCGAACCCTTCAATTCAAAAAGGAAATTAATTTCCAAACATCTAAGCAAAAGAAGGGAATATTGGAAAAACAACGAAATAACAATTTTGTGTTTTCGGGAAATAACTTTTCTTAAAAATTGTTGTTTTAAAAACAAGCTGTCGACTTATAATCTAATCCTAAATGAAAGTCGTATTATGGCGTATAAAACATTAACCTCAATATATTGGCAGAAAATCGAAAACTTTTCACAAAACCTCTCAGAAAGAATTACGAAAGTGACAATTACTATTGGCATACTTCATACTTGCGTTGAATCTATTGCAATTTTTATTTCTGTTAAACTGACTATCTTGTCCCCCAAAAGCCCTTCTAACACAATTCCAGCTTCCTAAATATGGTGAAGCATTTAACTTTGGTCAAATATCCTATTTTGTTCTTTAATTTTTAAAAATTCAAAAAAAAACGGTAAACGAGAGTTCAAAAAACCTACTACAAAAATGATGCTGTATAAATAATTGGTAAAATCTTAGCTGAAATTCTTCAGGAAAATGAAATAACGAAATTGCCGACGATTGTTGAAACTGGTTTTTTGATAACCAAAACTTCATTTTCATAAGTAAAACTCAAATGTTGGACATTGTCTGAAAAAAAGAAGAAATTGTAAGGAAACATTTAGTAATTGCCATACTAAGAAAAGTCAATTTACTGATTAGACACGTCACTAGCATTAAAAGTACGATCAAGAGCGGTAGAGGTCAAAATAACTTTCAGTTTAGTTGCATGACAGCATTTAGTAACATAATTACAACCACCAGCACTAGCTTTTAACACATCTTTGATGCAAAGTCTTAGAGAGATTAAACATTTGAGGAAACTTTTGACTTACCAGTATAGATGAGAGTAGCAGATGATGGTTTACTTTTCATTCCCAAAACAATTATCTTTTCAATCCATGATTTCGATTCAAAATTCGCATGTTTGTCACTGTAAAGACGCATGAAAATATGAATGGTTAACATTTTGAACTGTTAAGCCTTAAAATGCAAAGTAACTAGGTATAAACAAAGTTGAAATAAAATTACGTTGATGGAAGAAGTTTTGCGGGAATTTATTGTATCAAAGAAAACATTTCGAAATTAGACTTTTAATTCTTGCAAAATTAGTTCCCGCAAACGATTTTACCCTTAAAGCGCCTACATTAGAGTAAAGGTTTCATTCATTCATTCATTCATTCATTCATTAGGATACCAACTGTTGCACCCTTGCTCGAATTCTGATATTCCCGTTTTGTATCTCCATTAAAACATCTAACCAAACTACTTTAAAAGAAGAAACTTTCACAGAAAAAACTTTCACGAGTTCGCGATTTTTCGACAAAATAAGTAAGAAAAAGTAAGTTCCCGCGAAAAATGCTGAACGTCTTAATTCGCTAAATATATTTTTCCCCAAAATCTTTCAGAAACATTATTTTTGGAGGGATTTACACTACAAGAACCTATAGCAAGCTTTGATGATGGGTTTTCACTTCAGATATCGTAAGCTACTAAAGATGGAGAGGCATAAAAGTAGGACACATCATGGAAAAAAGATTTTCGAATTGCCTTTTTCGCAAAAGTTAATTCTCGCGAAATTTAGTCAAATGGCCCATTCGCGAAAGTAAAAGCCCAAAATTTCGCGATTTTTTTGCCTAAAGTAAGAGTTTGTTATCAGTATCTTGATATGATTCAAGAAGTGGAAACACACTTACACTTTATTGATTTGAGTAGCCGTCATTCGGAAGTTTGTAGCCAAATATTTTCCATGTTTATAATCGTTGGAATGGCCATCATCCACATACAAACTTCCACTTGCTTCACTCTACAACAATTCGGAGTAAAAATTTCGTTTCAAAAGTAATCTTGAGAATGTTATAAAAATGATTAGTTGAATTAAAACGAAATTAAAATCAACTTGGACCTGGCTTATCAAATCTCAATTTGCTCAATGTAAAATGCTTGTCCAAACTTTTATTTGAAACTTTTCTAGCTGATGGTAATCCTTGATCGATCTTCTGTGCTCTATCTTTTGACCGTATTATGTGGTAGGGGATATTAACCTTTTCAGCCCGTAAGACGTATCTCACTAGTCAAGAATTTGAATTCTACCAGTGCTTTAATTTCTGGCTATAACTCATGGCTATATTTTCAAAAACATCGACGTTTTCCATAACTATTTGGGCCCTGGAAATTATATTGTTTCTTTAATCAAGTTTGCCCTTCAACGTATCCGATGGAAATGACTGTTCCTTTATTTTTCAGTGTCCTGTGTTACAAAAGAAAGGTGAGTTCACTTACATTGGTGTCCAGTGCGAAGATGAGAGTGTATGGATCATTTGCCATGAGTGATGAAGCCCTTCGAACGCGTTGCTTGATTGGCAGCATTCTCCCACCTCGAATGAACGATGGAATCTAAAAGATAAAAAAACATTGACGTCTAAATAGTATGTATAACCAATGTTGAACATTTTTAATAACCTTTCCTGAGGTATTTTTACAGGTCTTTGAAATTTAAATATATTTATGTTTGTTCTATATAGAGAGGAAAATCTTTGACCTCAAAAGCTCATTTCTATCATTTTCTTCTGGTTGTTTTTGCTAACGTTTTCATATAGATTTTTACTATAATACCTATACTTTTAAAGTAAACACTAAAACATCATAAAAAAATGTCGAAAAGCCTGAAACATATTTCGTGAAAAGTGTATACATTCAGCAAGCTTTGATTCTACTTGTTTAAGAAAATATTAAAAAGAAAAAAGAATATTATGCCAATCAATACCTTATCCATAGGTGTTGCAATACTATCAGTGATGCCTCCAGTATGTTTCTTGTATGTATCAAAATCGTACCAAACCTATATCAAACACAACAAAAAAACTTTCGCACTTTTTGATCAATCTTGTGTATTTTCAAGAATACTAAAGGTATCGACTCTACATTTTACATCTATGTTTTAAATATGCCGGAAACCTATACTATGTAAAATATCATAGCAATTGCATAACAAGCTAGCGGTACTTTTATAAATAGGGAGGTTACGCAAGAGGACTATATGTCAGACTGAACATAAATTTTCGTTTACAAGTTTTGTTTAGACGAATTATTTACAGGACGACCTATACGCGCCTAAGGTCTAAATAATATGTTCTTGCGTAACCTAATGGCGACAGCAGACAGCCGTCCTGGAAAAGCCGGACTAACGTAAAGAACTCTTAAGGGACGTGTAATCGTGACTTCATTATCTTACCTGTGTTGCATCGCCAGGGAAATAAACCAAAACATCAGTTGTACCCGATGACGTCACTGGTTTCACTAACAAGCTATCACCTGAAGGAAATAAATGGATTGTTGAAACTATGTTGAAACTATTTTTAATGACTTAAACCCGGGGGACAGGGGGCACTCGATCTCAAAACTACCGCATGACACCGAATGACAGGCAAAGACTTCTGACCGTTATATAGGCAATTCCGATAAAAAGAGTTTAAAGGCGGCAATAAATATCAATTTTAGCACTATTTGGGCGAAAGTTGACCAAGTTTAGTTGTCGCCAAAATCAGTTCCCTTAAAGATATGACATACATACCAAGCAAGAACTGGTCATCCATGGCAAAAGTCTTAGTGTCTTCTGGATATTCAAACCATAACGGTCTAAAAACAAATAGAAAAAAATTTAATAGTATTCATCAGCATATTGGATAAATATATTGGATAAAAAATGGGCTTCTTACAAGAAGAATTGGGGTGGACGTTAAAGTTTCTGGACAATTCATTATATTTTCTATAATTTCATCAGGTATTATAATACGTCGATAACATTTAAAAGCAGCTTTTGGAATGGTTTCAACGAAGGAGGTGTCGAACCGGGAACACTTGACACAAAATACTTGCAATACTTGCATTGCGTGGGCTGTTCCAGAAAGAAATTGTGCGGGGCTTTTATGTTACCCCCGAACAACATATCCTCCAGCCCGTTTCCATTATCACTTCTCATTATCACTTCCCATTATCACTTCCCAAACACCTACCTCATAATAGGAAGTCCACTTTCGCGTGTTTCTCTCATCAAGTTATAAAGATACGGTAGGATGAGGTAGCGACGACGAATGGCTGAACGAATCAATTTAGTGTTTTCAGGGCCAAACAACCATGGTTCCCTTCGTTTTGTTTCCAAGTGAGCATGGCCACGGTAGAAGGGGGTGAAAGCAGCAGCCTAAGTATCAACGGGAAGTAAAGTTTACGTTTTTTTGAAAAGTTTTAGACAAAAATACAACATAATGATTATTCAATAATTTTAGCGCTCAATTCTGCCCCGCAAACACAAGACATTGTTTCAAAGTGGTTTCAAAGTCTTTATAATGTTTTAACGTTGACAAAACGTCCTTTGTCTGCTGGGTACCCTTGGGTGTTCACGGTTCTAAGAGAGAGCTGGATATTCAATTTTTGTGAGTTTATAAAGTAAATATTCAAGAACTTTCATGCACAATTCTATCCGTGAAACAAACAACAAACTATCAGACAAAATTTCGGATACAAAATAATAGTAAGCGTATCAAAGAAAACAGAGACAAAGTACAAGACAACTGGGATAGAAGACAAGATAATTATACCTGGTACCAACGGACAAGGAGTTCAACATCTGGATTTCCAAAGAATCCACCAACATCAGCTGAAAAAAAAGAAAAGAATTGTATCAGTCAGAATACTTCAATTATCATATAATAAAGTAAAAACAATATATATGGACTGTTTGTAAAGTTTGTTATTGTTTTTTGTTTTTTTGAAGAATTGTCTCCCATATAAACGATAAAAGAGTGGAAATATGGGTTTATTAACAAGTTATGTTAATAAGAGTCAAATGCGCTCTTTTGATTGGTTCTCAAGCGGTCAATATAATAAGGTAAAGACCACTTCAAGGAAATGGCTACACTCGCAAATACTTTCGGTGAAAGAAATCGCGTCATTGAAATATTTCGTCAGTTTGAACACGATTTCAAAAATTAACGTTGCAATGACTTCTTCCATAGGGTTGACGTCAAAATGAATCGGGGCAAAACGTCAAAAAGAAATAACGAAAATCATCGAAAATCGGGGAAGAATTTCGCTTTCTTGTAGAATCGAAAGCATTTACAGCATTTACACCAGTAAATAAACACAATAATAACTGTTTTGTCGGTCAATACGGAAAATATTGACCGCAGCTGAAGCAAGCTCGGTCTGTACGTAGGACAAGGTCAATATTTTCCGTATTGACCTCCAAAGCAGTTATTGTATAATTACTAACCTCCTACAAAAGGCAATCCAGCGATATTCATGGAAAGAAGCATAGGAATTGAAGCTTTCAAATGACTCCACTCTGCTTTGTTATCACCAGTCCAAACAGCTCCTGAAACAAAACAAAATTATACATGAAAATAGTAAGCAGCCTCCATTTGTATTTTTGCTAATATTGTCATATTATGTAGATAAATGTAACAATTGCTTCATATTTAACACAGTCCGAACACAGGACACTCCATGTTACTCAATTTTGAATTTAATAACGATTTAATGACCACGAAAAAGCTAATAAAACCGCTACATTAAAACATTCAACACAGACTACAAAACACCCATCTTTTGAACAAACATACCATATCTTTGGGTGCCAGCAAAGAAAGCTCTCGACAAAATGAAAGGTCTTTCTTTGTTGTCAGACCGTTGGAGATGACCGTTGAACGAAGATTTGTGTTGTAGCATTCCATACAGGTTGTGAACATCCCTGTGTTCCCAATTTCCATAGTGAATAGCATCCTTGTGCATTGTGACTTCTGGACCGTTGAAAACTGAAGGTTCATTCATGTCGTTCCATGTGAAAAGATTCAAGGTTGATCCCTATAACAAATCACGAGGAAAGAAAATGTGTGTTAAAGCAATACAATCGAGACCCAGAAGTAGACTTTTTACAGACAAGAACTTGATTGAGAATCAGAAGATTTTGATACATTCTTTCCTGGTATCTTGATGGGAAATGGATTGTATTATAAAAAATTTAGATAATTTTTAAAACATAGCAACAAAATGGACCAAAATATAGTAGCTAACGCATTATAACTCTCACCTGATAGTTGCCAACTTGTAAATTTGATGCCCACCATTTTTGTGCTTCTGGGTTGAAGAAATCGATCCACGATGAAGAGCCAGGCCAGCACCAACCTTCATAGTCAGAACCCTCCTTCTTCTTGACATAAAATTGTCGCTCAGTAGCTTGTGTATGGATATGATATCCACTCTCACGTTTGATATGCGGATCAATAATAGTGACCATTTTACGGCCTTTAGAAGCTACATTATCAATCATCTCAGCTGGGTTAGGGAACTTGGAGTTATCCCAAGTCATGTATTTTTTGCCGTCAGTATGTTCGATATCCAGCCAGATGACGTCACATGGGATGTCGTGTTCATCGAAGCCAGCATCCACCTGTTTGACATCTTCTTGGTCGTTATAATTCCAACGACATTGGTGGTAGGAAATTCCAAAAACCTTGAATGTTGAAACAAAAAGAAATTCAATTTTGGGAAAACTCATTACCAGAAATATGCTCAAGTTACTAACAAGGTCAGGTAATAAACATACAGGTAGCCCGTTGAAATAATACGTCAAATGTAGAATAATTTTACACAGATCTTATATAAACACTAATAATCATTTCAAGTAATATTAAAATACACGCTCAAAAAAAAAGACGAATGAAAAATATTCAGCTTACAGGAGGCATGGTAGCTGTTCCAGTCAAGGTGGCATATTGAGTCAAAACATCGCTTGGTTTTGGTCCCATCAGCACAAACACATCCATTATTCCACTTTCGGATATCCAGTGTGTATCCACTTGTGGTACATCTGATGTCTTGAAAAGTGAAATCAACGAACTAAGGACTGATTTTGAAGATTTGATATCGATCCATGTTTCAGCAGCATTGTTCCAGAATAAGCCAACACTTCGGCGTGCGCTGTGAGCAACCATAAAAGGAATGGATCCGTAGAGAGCCATCGGGTTGTCAAGCTCGTATTCAAAGACATCAAGATTGTATAACCTGTAAGGATCACCTCCACTGGAATAAAAAAACATGATCAAAATTATAAAATTATAAAATTATTCAGAACATGTTCAGTTCAGTTCATAAATAGCAGAGCCCATGAAAACAACCTAAAGACTGCCTAAAAGAGTCCTAGTACTGCGCTAACCACATAAAATATCATTAGAAAAATGTATTTCCACAATTAGAGTACAAAGCTCAATGAAAACATTGAAATCAATGGAAACAAAAAAAAGTATGGATGGATTTTATCCGAAAAGCTTCTGCTTATTTTATTAAATAAATGTATATTTTTTAAACTTATTGAATAATGGCAAATATTACTACTAAAAAAAAAATACACACGTTGTTTCTTTCAGCGCAAATGAATCGGCGTGTTCCGGGATACCATAGACATGCTCAAATCCAAGAAATGTAATATCCATTCCAACTGAACTTGGTCCTAGTAAAAAAAGTAAAGTCGTCAAAAGCCAACTGGTTATACAGGGTTATAGGTAAAAGATCAGACATGTCATGCCAAATGTTAGCTTGAATCTTATCATATCAGTTTCCAAAAAGAGAAAGGTAAGGGAGTCTGATTAGCAGAAGACTAGAACAATAATTTCAGTTAAGGACTGAAAATCAATAGTATAGCGATAGAAAGCTAAGCCAATTCCTAGTTTCTAGTTTTGAACTTTGGTGAAAACAATGACAACATTTTAATACATTCAATTCATTGGCAAAGAATATGAAAAGATAAAAATCACGACATCAAATCATTTATAATATGATTGAGAGATTTTAGTGTGACCAATCTTTAATGGAAAAAAATAGACCTCGAGTTAAAAAGAAATCTTCCAGTAATAATTTATGTTTTAAACTTACCATTAGGTTTAGAGTCATGATGTTCTTTAAAGTTCTCTTCCCACATTCCAGATTCATCCTTTGGCTCCTCCTTGAAAGCAAGTTTCAAAATAAATTAATTTTTACTCAATCCTTCCATTGCTGTCGAAAATTTCTTGAATGTCTTACCATGCCCACCAATATGTGCTATATGTGAAATCTAACTCGAATTGGTCTCTCCAACTGCCTCTCTAGCGATCAATTAAAATTAAATCATTGTAAAAAAAATCTCAACAAAACATTATAAAACATACTTGAGGTGTTTTTTCCTTCGTTCCTCCTTCTTCACCACCTTCTTCAGCTACTGGTTTCTCAACTGGTTCTCTGGAAGTGAGAGAAAGACGATGACATTTCCTTGACTGACAAGAATAGAGCAACGAATAGCAAAAAGTCTTAAATACAGTCGCATAGAATTTGTCCAGTTTTTTAATGAAATACTCTATTTGGTTGCTTTCTTTAGCATTACGTAAATTTCTAATTTTTTTCTTTCCAACCCATGATTCATTGGCCTTTCATACTTTGGAATTGAATATATTTCCACGTGTTTCAAAATTTGTCTTAAAACAAAACTAATTTCTGCAATCACCAAAAGAAATGAGATCATCGAAAGGGGAAAAGAAACTTACGGCTTATTTCTGTAATGCTCAAAGTTCATTAACCCACGTGAGTTGAAGGACAACACCAATACTTCACTGTCATAAAAATCTATCTTTAATGGCTTATAAGTTCCAACAATAACATTACTGCCAAAAGAAACTTTAAATGTATCATCTTCACTGGATTCTTTTTTTAGCCTAAAAAACAAATAAACAAGCATTTTATTAACTCATCTAGCTTTAGATAAAACACCGAAGAAGTATATAAACAGTCATTGTGACTAATCACATTAAATCTAATAACAATCCAATATCAACCACAAACTAATCATCAAAGAGAAAATAAAGAACTAATAAAATAGTAGGAAATATTTCATAGAAAATATGTAAGAGAGAAAGAGAGAAAAGGTTAAAAAAAACAAAAAACTAGACGAAATGGAGACATTGTCTAAAGCCTGGTGCAAGCCACCAGCCATCTCTATCATAGAAGAAAAGCAACAGTGTTCAGGCCATTTTTAATGCCTTTTAAGGGTCCGATTATCGGATGCTTCACTTCATAAAATCTTCCAGATATGTGAAAATGTGTAGTTCAAATACACTCATTTTGTAGAAAACTATCCAAAAAGTGTCCTTTTTAGTTTCCATCAGACCTTGCCTTGCCTTTCTAGAATTTGGCCTGGTGTTGATCACCCACTGTGCTATATAAAGAGGAGAATAAGAAGAAAGAGAAAAACTTATAAAGATGATGAAGGTAAAGGAAGAAAGGCAACAGATCCATTTCTGTCCATACAGTTAAAAGAACAGCAGACGATGATCAGTTGCGAAAGAGAAAATTAGAGCCAAGTGCGACGCACCAGCGTAGAGAAGAAGTAAGAAGAAAAGAAAGAATTAGAAAATGAAGATTAAAACAACTAAAGTAGAGACGAAAATAAACAATAAATAATAATAAAATATAAAATAAACAATAAATAATAATTAAAAATAAAATAAACGACAAATCCATAAAGAAGAAGTGAAAACTTCAGAATAAATAAACGACTCAAATCATAAAAAATGGAAAACGTCAAATAGCAAATGCATGACTGGCTAAATAAGAAGAGGAAGAAACTTCAAAGAAGCGATAATACAAATCTAACCGCGTTTTCTTTAAACCTTTTAAGTTCTTCATGGCTCTTGTAAGTTCTCTTTACAACTCTAATAATTTGCTTCCCCTCTACACCTTAATCTTTTTAATTCTTTAAAGGGAAAGTCTGATTATTATTGAATGAAAGCAAAATTGGCAAAGTTTATGACATTATCGTTTATCAATATAAATAAAGCTTTAAAGGTCAAAATGAATGAAAAAGTCAATGTAGCTAGCTACCTTTTTTGTGCTGGTGTCTTTACAAGAGAATCATGAACAAAATATCTTGGTCTAATAGGACTCAGTTCTGTGATTCTGATACGAGCTGTGTCTTTCTCCAAGGTGTCAATGGTTAGCTTAAATGATACTTGAGTTTCAGAGTTCAACAAATCACACGAAACTGTTCCATATTCAAATTTTACAGTTCCAAGGATGATTTCAAATGGAGATTTGTCTTGTTGCAATGCACGATTCCGTCTAAAGAAAAAAAGGTTGATGAAAAGTTCTTTGAAAACAAAATATTTAAAAAGACTTCAGGACTGAGAGAGCCAAAAATATCACACCCTGAAGATTTAAAGAACAGAGATAGATTTTGTCTAATGGATTATGACAATCTTCTTGGGAAAGACTGGAAATTCTATGTACCTTAAAGTGAATTAATTTTCGTGTGAATTAATTTTTGTGTGGATTAATTTTCAAGGCTTTTGCGATTTTTGGCCATTTTCACGAAATTAAATCCTAACAAAATTTTTCATTTCATTCTTTTTGTCCAAATCCTCTAGCAATGAAAGAATTTTCAATTTGCGAAATTAAATTGACAGGAAAATTAATCCACTTCAAGTATGAAGTACTATATTATATTTGTACTTACTTGCAGAAGCTGCTTTGGTCACATGTTTTGAAATTTCCTCTGTCAACACAGTTCAGTACATTCAAGAAGGACAGAATTAGGCAACCAGTTAATATTATTTTTATTACCATAATGCTAAAAAATATTTGAAAAGTCAGTTTATAGGGACAGGAATAACTATTTGTTATTATTGATACCGTCAGAAGGGGTTACTTGGGAACCTCCAGTCAAACATGAGATGCTAAAAGAGACATCATTTTGCTGACCTTCCAAGATCTTGTGAATGTTGATGTTTGAAAACAAAAGTAGAATTCAATGACGTTCTAGTTCGCACCAAGCATACCAATTAAATTAAATTTGAGAAAACGGAAAAATTGAAGCAATTAAAAAAGCTGTGGGAAAGCCAAACAAGTGCGTTATTATTTCAACACCCAGTAATTTTTTAAATCTAATATAGGTGTTTTAGTTTGCTGATCTCAAGAGATCAAGAAACAAAACAAAATTATGATATTATGAGTTCCAGTAGAAATTTTGTGACTTTGACTTATGTCTTTTCTGATTGCATTGGAGTAATCTGATATGTTCATTCTTGTTGTATTCTTGTGATTTTGAAATCGTCAAAACAAACTTGTTGTCAGATGACCAGATATTTGGTAATCCCATGTTTGACTGGAGGTTACCAAATAACCCCTTCTGACAGTACAAGTTTGACTACATAGGTGGAAAAAGGGCGGGTCCCAGTTTTTTGCGTATTTTTTATGGAGGTGTTTGCTTCCTATAAATGATTTTGGTACATCTAGGTTTATTAAATCCGGTTGCCATTATCTGATTATGATTACTTATCTTCTTTAAGAGACCTCAGGTTATACACTCAGACGTGGTGAGCAACTTATGTTACCCCCAACTAACACGGTTAAATTTGGCTTACAATCTCTGAGTTTTGTTGGCTGTCTTATTTGGGATCCTCTTCCAAAAGATTTGAAAAGCTCTGCAACCTTTAGGCTCTTCAGAGGAAAATTGTTACCAAATAATTTTTGTACTTGCCCAATTTGTAAGTTGTGGTAGTTTATATATCTATTTTTTTAAGTTGGATTTTATTAGTAACGGTTGATTCTGTAACTATTTAGGACAGTAGGTTCTATTGTTTTTTACCAACTGAAAATAAATTATTAAAAATAATAATAACAATAATTTACTTGGACTGAGCTGAGAGTTTTTTTGTTTTGTTTTGATATTGTTTCTCTATAGAACACGCTCAAAAATTGAACGTCAAAAAATTTGATTACAAAAACAGCGCGAAAATTACAAAACAGAGGGAAATTACAAAACAGAGGGAAATTAAAAAAACAGCAGGAAATTACAAAACAGCGAGAAATTACAAAAGATCGGGATATTACAAAACAGTGAGAAATTTCAAGTAAGCAAAAACGACTATCAACCATGAGATTAGCTGTGAAAGTCAAATTTCATGATATTTTTGCTAATTTATGACTTTTTTTATGTTAACTCCATATCTCAAGAAAGAAGACTTGAAAATATTTTTTTGAGGCAACCTATTTTTCTTTAATTTCTTGGAAACATGACAATGCAAAAATCTCCTGCTAAGGGGACTTGTAGCATTTAGAAGCTGACTTTGTCTGTTTTTTTTCGTAAATATTTGTATCTAAATCATTTTCTCTCTGTTTCTCAAAATTAGGCTGATACAGATATAGAAATTCATAAACTCTTTGAAAATATATACTTTTAATATATATTATACTTTTTATATATGTTATGACATCAATGAAAGATTGAAAGATCGAAAGCTTCAAAAATCAATTCCGAAGGTAATGACATACCTCAACCTCAATTTTTTTTATTGAATTCAGGCTATTGTTGTTGTTCAATACGCAACATTGCCCCCCCCCCGCCCACCAATAGAAGTTGAAAAAGTGCAAAAAACTGCTTTTCCCAAGCTAAAGACTTTTAAGAGCTCCCCTAGCCTAATTGACGTTTTTTTAACCTAGAATCAATTTGTGACTGACCCCTTAAAAACAGAAAATACACATATTTTCCCCCACTGCTGAGTGCAAAAACAGTCAAAAACGATTTTCTAATTCGGACATTTTTTATTTTACATTTTATTTTTAGACATTTTAGAGGAAAATGTGCATGCTAAAAACATAAGGGACGGTGTACAAATTTTGTTCACTTTCAAACGAATTTAAACGATTTCATTCGTTTCCGAAAGAATTTTTTCGTTTCGTTATCGTGTCATTTAAAATTGTGCTACAATTGGAAACGTTTTGTAAACGATCTGAAACATTTTTTAAAATTTGAAACGAATTGAAAAGGAATGTTTCCTAAGAAACGACAATTTCAGTGACAGTGAAACAAATCTTGAAACCACAAAACGAATTTCAAGACCACAAAACGAATTTTGACAAGAAACTAATTTTCGAAGACAACTAATTTTATAAAGAAACAGTAAATTTGGAAAAATCTTTGACCAAAGTTTCTTCATTTTTCAATGGGGTATTTAGAAAGATGAAAGTGAAAAGTCTCTAGTCTGTAATAAACGCCCCCCCCCCCCTCCCGCTTATTAATTTTTCAGGTTGTTTCCACCCAAGACATTCGTATTTCCAACCCCAATAATTAGGACATGGACATTTTTTCAAACCAATATTAAACTTACTGTAGTTGTTGTATTTACATTGCTTACTGCTGATATTGGGTTGATATTATTATGTACTTGTTTCTTGATACAGTTTATACTTTAAAGAAGTCCCCGCAGTGTTTTCAATATATTTTTCGCGCGTATTGTGCGCAACAAAAAAATTTGAAATGTCAGAGTGAATACATACTTTTGGGGTTTCGAAAAGAAGTCAAGTACATTAAATTGAAAAAGTGAATGTAAGACCCTTGGAAAATTATTTTTGTATTTGGAAAAAAGTTATTGGGAGTTTAAAAGAAAGATGCAACATTCATGCAATTTTTGAATGCCATGAAAATCAAAAGTTTAAGGTTTTTTGAAGATAATCCAGAAAAATGCGAAAATTTAAACTTGAAATGAAAATAATAGACGCTAGAAAAGCTAGTGTTTACTTCATTACTTCATGAGTTTTTTTTGTCTTTGCTTATCTAAATTAGTTCTTGAAAACAATAACGGACACAGCGTCAAAATTGACAACATCCTTTTGTTTTGCTAAAAAGTTCCAACACTTTAAGACAAATTGTTTTAATAAAAAAGGAATAACCTAATATATTTGACTGACCTCGACGAATTCATGTTGCACAAAACGATTTTGGTGTACGTGAAACGATTTTGGTGTAAGTGGAAAGATTTTGGTGTAAGTGAAACGATTTCCTGCTAGATGAACCGATTTTTACCTTTTAAAATTATTTAGAATGATTTCTAAAAACAGGAAACAAACTAAAACGATTCCTTGTCTTCTGTTTGTCAAGAAATTGTTTACAAAACAAAATTGAATCAATATTCCATCTACAAAATCGTTTCTTAATTTTTTTCAAACAATTGAAACAAAATTTGTACACTGTCCAGCTAACCAATCATAAGAGCGACCTTGAATTGATATATATTGAAAATTTTTCAAAATCTGCAGAAGGGTTTGTTCTGTATTTTTAATTTAGTACTTCAAATTGTCGCTTTGGGAGAAAAGTTACATTTGCTAGGTCTGCCATTATGAAAATTTCCAATTTTCCAAATAAAGGTCTATCTATACATTTCTGAAATTTGGCCTTAAAGGAGACGTAAGGTTTAGGAGGTCGTTTTGGTGATTCTTTCACAGAAGATAGCTACAACTAAAAAAAATGGTTTGGAAAAAAAACGAATAAAAAATCTTTTTTCATTGTCGAGATATTTATTGTTTCTCATTTGAATTCTATCAGTTAGGGAAGCCATCCAGAAACCTGCCATTCTATCAGCAAGCAAAAATTAAATGACACTTGTAAAGTCAAGTTTCTTACCATTT
>JAUJPO010047486.1:0-16127 GCA_032270745.1 Tiaropsis multicirrata
ATATGTTATCGTAAGCTATGGGAAGAAGAAGATATATGTTATCGTAAGCTATGGGAAGAAGAAGATATATGTTATCGTAAGCTATGGGAAGAAGAAGATATATGTTATCGCATCGGACAAAGTTTTAGATACTTTTGTCGGACTAAACAGTTAAAGATTGTTCTTAGTCGGACAAAATATTAGTCGGACAAAAATATTAGTTAATTTCATAGAACAGTAACTTTTGTCTTTTGCTAAGTTGTGTCCAACAACGTATTTAGGAAATCGTGGACATACAGAATCTAATAGTATATCGCCGCTTTTATTATTTTGAAACGCTCTGCAAGTGTGAAGATTAGTTTGATTTGGACAAAATTACATCCGAAGTATGTAGTATGCGGTATACCTTTAGTAGGGAAAGCAAACTCTTTGATGATACTGTTGTAGATGTGAGCTTTGTTCTCTATAAAACCAACCTAAGAGTTAAAACAATTTATTGATGGTTTGATGTGTTTGCACTACGCTCCAGGCACTCATTCTCCTCCCTCTTGTAATAAATAGTCCATCAGGCTGGGTGGTGTATTTTGTGTGAAAACAATCGGAAATAGTAGATTAACTACAGTTCCCGATGTTGTGACGCAAAATCTTATCCTCTAATGGTTAATTCTGGAAGAAAGCGGAGAAGCAAATGGTCGAGAACTTACTTTGGAACCACTTAATTCGAAGGTAGAATGTTGTTTGATTGCATTGTTCAATCCAGCGATAATAGCGGCAGTGAACATATTAAAAATTGTGATACCAATCAAAATCCAGACGATAGCAAACAAACGACCCAATACTGTTGATGGCGTCTTGTCTCCATATCTATAGAGAAAGTAAATTGCACTTCACAGTGTTTTGGAAGATAAATAGTAAATTAAATCTATCCATACCTATAACCTTTTAAATTTAGGATGGTTTAGCAAGAGATCTGGCATGGAAAACATTTATTGGAGAGACAATTGTAATGCATACAAAAGAGGTAGGATTAATTATATTTCTTGCAAGCTCTTATCCACCATCAACAATGAATTGCGGAAAATCCTCTTCTTACCCTACAGTAGTCATCGAAACATAAGCCCACCAAAATCCTTCGAAAGGACCTCTTGGAAATGACATTGGAAAATGATCCTCGTTGCTCCACTGGTCCTAGAATGTAAACAAGAATTTGTTATTTTCGTCCATTAATTAAGAAGAAAGTTTACTAAAGACTTAAATGGAGTTTCTAGCTAATGTTGTGACGATCCACTGTTGACCAAAAATGTTGTGAGACGATCCACTGTTGACCAAAAATGGACTTTAGAAATAAATCAAAAGATATTTTCAGAGAATTTCATTGCTATGATTGTTCGGACTCGGGTGTGTTAAATAGGCTAATTGCAAGCTCAAAATCTTTTATAGGCTGTTTCGGTATAAAAGATTACGTAATGGTATAAGGCTAAGAAAGCACTTACAGAAAGCCAAATGATAACGCCAGCGCAAACGGCCATTGAAAGGGCCGTCACAAATAAAGGCCATGTTGCAAGTGAATTGTAGATCAATATCGTGATGAGACGAAAAGGGTCCAAGTCCTCAACTAATCCCAGAAAATAAACTTGTTTTTGAGGGAATACTGGGATCGCGAGATGCCCTAAAATTGATGCTTCATCGCCGCGAAATTCGACGGGCGCCACAATTCCGCTATCAAACCAATGTCTACTTAAGTAGTTTTCAAAATATTTGTCATCATGTTGAGCACTCTTGATGTATTTGATTTGATTACATCCAAAACAACATCTCTTAACCAACACTTCTTCCAGATAATCTAAAAGTAAAACAAAATGTAATACTTTTCTAAAAGTCCAAATAATCAAAAAGGGAAATATTTTGTGATGTGCTGCACCCATATTGCACATGAAATATCTAAGAAAGTCGTTCGGTATACAGTAAGTATGTAACAAGCAACGCAAGCGAAATTAACGAAAGGAGGAAAGCAAAACTTTGAACGGAAATCTAAAAATAATAGTGAAGTGAATTTCTTTTTACCTTTCAAGATTCCTTTTACACCATTTTGACCATTTATTGTAGCTTCATAAATCAAAGGAGGGGAGTTTGAATACCTGACCATGATAGTGGTTTGGCATTCGGGAACATACGTGCATACAGTTTCCAAATCAGTTCCTAAACTTGCTTTAAATTTATCGATCAAACTTTTCTGTAACCGACACGCGACATGAGGAGATTTTCCTTCAGATGATATTATTTCCATTTCCCAATAGCAAACCAAACCAGTCTTCTGAAGTAAGATTCCCAGCTAACTTGGAACTTGATTTTAAACTGGTATACTCGATATCATATTCGTATTCGTTGTCTTCGGCTTGAGGATCAAGATTAGAATCGTTCCAGTTGTTAGCAGCTGAAACTGAAGTAATCGTAAGAAATGCAGCAAAGGATGATAACACCATAACGATGATTATTGGAAACTCCATTTTGAATCCTTCCTTCACTTCTTCAGATTTTTTGAGTTTCATATGAAAAACTTCACCAAATAAATGAAAAACTTTCTTCCTTTCAATTCAAGGGATATTTGTGGTTTACATATATAGAAATAAGTTACTGCTGTCTGTTTATCAAACAAATCGATTGCATATCTTAATGTCAATTATTTATAAATCCTTCAAAAAATCCCTAAGTAACACAGTATGAACCATATTGTGTTTTAAAATTTATTTCGGAATTATTTTCATTTACGTATATAATATAATTTTTTTGATGAATAATAATTATATTGTTTATTGATTGCCATAGCATCTGAAAATCGGTGCAATCGAAACACACTGCTGGTATCAATACCATAGGATGGAGGTGATGGTGATGGTGCAGGCCCGGATACAGAGAGGTAGGCTATAACCAATGAAAGAGAGTGCAATAATTATCCTATTGCCTTATATGGAAACTAATTACTCTCCTTGAATAATAAAGCCTACCTCCTGTATCCGACCCTGCGGTGCCAAATAACTTTTGGCGTGATTGACAGTTTGGACGTGATTGTGGTTGGCAGTTTAAACGTGAAAACTTTGGAAAATTTGCGTAACTTTGGTCACCGTGGGCTGGTGGGTGACCGTGGGCTGGGGTTGAGTCACCGTGGGCTGGGGGCCTGATAAAGTCGCAGTAATCTGATGTTGTTTTTCAGACCAAAAGCCCCCCTCAAGATCCTATTTACCATTTACCATTTACCATTTACCATTTACCATCCCATTCCATAAACTAGACATGTTGTTAAGGAACACAAAACTCATATAGAAAATTTGTACCGCCCAGGTGGCGCAACCCCGCCAACCCCGCCCTCAGCACCTTGTTTATAATAAAGCCACAGTAATATGAAGTTGTCTTCAGATCTTCAGAGTTTATTTTTTATTGGTGGCCAATAATCGCTTGAATAACTGACACACCATAACCAAAAGTAATGATCCTGC
Source organism: Tiaropsis multicirrata (assembly GCA_032270745.1). Classification (NCBI taxonomy): domain Eukaryota; kingdom Metazoa; phylum Cnidaria; class Hydrozoa; order Leptothecata; family Tiaropsidae; genus Tiaropsis; species Tiaropsis multicirrata. The sequence continues at coordinate 3,474 of JAUJPO010047486.1, forward strand.
CATAGTAATTGTGATCGTCATCCAAAAGAGTTTATTTGTTGCGTTGAATATTACGGCAACCAATGAGGTGGTCGATGCTGCTGCTTTTTGCGGAAAGAAATTCTAGAAAGATAAAAATGTATATTGCATGTTTCTCCTGTAAATTATTTAAGAAGCAAAAATTTGTTTAGTGTGAAACCTTTTGGCTAAAAGAGCCTTCATTCATGAATTTGAAAACGAATGATAGTGAGAAATATATACAGGGTTAGATTTGGTTGTACAACACACGAGGAGTACACACATAACACACTGATGATTTTTCACTGAAGTAAGATTTCAGTTTTCAGTTTTGTGTTAGTGACGGAGGGAATCGATCATTTTTCAGACAGATCCTTATGACTGTTTAGTGGTCGTTCACTTTATCTGCTGATCTATTGCTTATGATTTATGTTCACCTTGGATAATGGAAGATCTTCTTGACTATATTGATTGAATTCCATTTGCATCTTATAATAAGGATTATCCTTTCTAAGAACACCAAACCCGACATGGTAATCCACCAGTTGGGAAACACGTTCAATTTGAATGGTAGCAACGGATTCTTTAATTTGTGGCAAAGCGTGATTATAAGCCAGTTCGTCCATTGCCATCACTAAGAAAAAGAGAAAACGTCCAAGCAGACACAAAAATGATGTAAACAGAACTCTCTACAAAGAACTCAATATTCTCAAGAAACGACACACAACGTTATTTCAACATTGTTTAAACGTTCACGTTCTGACGTTGAAACAACGTTGTTTAGCCGTCAGAGCATATTTCGTGTCTGCTGGGGGTAAACCAGTTCGTCCATTACAATATCACTTATTCATGACTTAGTAAGTTAGCATTACGTCATTTTTCCTAACGGAAACAGCAGAAAAATCCGGATTTTGCCCTCTTTTTTACAAAAAAAACCGGAATTTTCCCTCTATTTTGGGGTGTTTCTGTTAGGAAAAATGATGTAGTGCTAATTCACGCATATCATAAATAGACAACCTCAGACAACTTATCGATACAGTCTCGTTTAATCTCTCTTATTGGAAGTCTTCCTGATGAATGGTTTTAAAATAACATGATATGCTGGAAAAAAACTGGAAAGGAGAACACAGGAACCGTCAGGTCTCGAAAAAAATCCTCTCTTAATAACAACAAAATTCTTACCATAAATTAATCGATTTTCCAATGCGCTTATCATGTCTGATGTATTTTTGAAGACTGAGTATAAAATGAACAAAAATACGTTCAAGAAAATCTTTGACGCTGCCGGCCATTTTAAATGAAGGATTTCATTGAATATATTATGTCATTTTATCTTTTCATGCATGCAAAATTGAACTGACTATACATTTGCAATTGTATATAAATTGATTTTAAACTAACCTTTGGGCATTGCAAACTCTTTGACGATTGTGTTATAAACGTGAACTTTCGATTCAACAAAACCAACCTGCCGTAAAGAAAATGCCTTATGCTGAATAATCATTTAACTGTAGAAGAATTGTGCACGTTTTCATGGGCTGAAACCCTCAACCGAAAGTAAACACCGCAAAGAAACAGATAGGTTGCTAAAAAGGAAGAGGAGATTCTCACTTATTAAGCAAGCTCTGGTGAACCATTGATATGGTTTAAAGTTTAAAGTTTGGCCTAACACATTTTACTAAAGCAGTATTCGGGGATTAACCCACTATTGACTCTCAGACCACCATTATCGCCCAATCTAGACTTACATCAGCTCCTATGATTTTCACATCCGATTGTTCTTTGATTGCATTGTTCAATCCAGCGATAATAGCGGCAGTGAACATATTGAAAATGGTGATACCAATCAAAATCCAGACGATAGCAAACAAACGACCAAATACTGTTGATGGCGTCTTGTCTCCATATCTAAAGTACTCAAATAAGTTGACTACCAGTGAGGCTTATTTTTGTGGGAATTTTTCTCTGATGGGAAAACAAAGACCTACCCCATTAAAAGTATGATAAAAGAAAAATAGATTTATAACCCCTTGGAAAAGCCAACCCAATTGGTCTTGACTTTAACCCGACCTTATGCTTTTGGTACCCTTTTCCTTTTGGTGCACCGGTGTCAGAATTTAATTTCTCAACAGCTTTGACAGAACTCAGCTCTCTGGAATTTCGTTCGGATATAATACATTGTAGAGACATTGGACTTGTAGTGGTCATGGTTTTGCTTTGTGATAAGCTTACCCTACAGTTGTCATGGAAACATAAGCCCACCAAAACCCTTCGAATACTCCTCTTGGAAAAGTCTTTTGAAAATTGTCTTCATTACTCCATTGCTCCTAAAAGAAGAATGCGGTTCTTTACATATCGAAATATTGCGTATTAAACTATAAAATCTATCCGGACATATACGGCTTTTAAAGGGCCTATATTATTTCGTGGTCAATCAAGTACGGAGAAGGAAAAAGTCCAATCCAAAGCGATAAATTCCTGACCAAAAAGCAAACATGACCTACCGTAAGCCAAATGATGACACCGGCCATTACAGCCATCGAAAGCGCCGTTACAAAAAGCGGCCATGTTAAGAGCGCATTGTAGATCACCCTTTTAAGCAAGACATACGTATCTATTTTGTTTTTTATTGCCAGGAAATACACATTTCTATGCTGAAACACAGGTGCTAAGTGATGTCCCAAAAACGAGCTGTCCTTGCCACGAAATTCTACTGGAGCAACGATGCCATTATCGTTCTCATTGTTAAAGTTTTCGAAAAACATGTCATCGTGCTTGTCTTGCTTAACGAATTGCAACTGCCCGTAGCCAACACAGCATCGCTCCACCAGTATTTTCTGAAGGAAATCTGAAAAATTCAATGATGTTTGAATCAGAATAGTTATCAGAAAACGTTATTCCAACATTGCTTCAACGTTCAAATAACGTTGTTTGGGCGTCAAAACAATGTCCATGTCTGTAATGTAATGAAGGGAGATTTCTTACCTTTCAATATACCACTCACATCTGTCCCATTGACTTCGGTGTAGAGCAAAGGTTTCATTTCTGTATATCGAACTTTGATGGGTTTACTACATGCTGGCACCATGGAATTCACGCCATCGCCCACAGAGTCGTTAAAAGCTTTGATGTAGCGTTTTTGAAGACGGCATCCGAGGAACTTCGTCTCCGTCTCATCTGATTCTGATTGGGAATACATGAGGCGATACCAAGCACTTGAAGTCAGTTTTCCAGCGCTTTCAGATTGGGGGCTTGGACTCGGGTTTGGAGGAGAGGGAAGAATCAAATAATCCATTTGGGCAAAACACGTAAAACGATTTTTCATCAAAAAAAAAAATACAATCAATGTAAGGTAAGCTCTATCAAATCTAAAGTGAAGCATCATTTTATTATTTTACTCATTCCCTTCCTGTAATTCTTTTTATTTTTTATTTTTCTTGCGGTTGAAATATCTTTGGTTTTCGAAAAAATCTATTCTGCGTAATTAATAATTTTCAATTTTCAATATTTTGTTTTGTTATTCATCTTTAGTATTTTATAATTAGGGCTTTTTGCTTTTATCTTTTAGGCCTTTTAATATTATTCTTCATAAATTAAATCAGGGAAATGTTAAAGTAAACTTTACTTTAACATTTCCCTGATTAAATTAATTGTGATTTTTTTATAATCATTTATGAATTATTTAAATCAGAGAAAGAGACAAAATACTAATTAAAAACTTTTCTATGACTACGAGAAGCTCTGGGAAATTTCTAGCCATCATCTAAAAGAGGTTCAAATTTCAGTCTCATTTTATTTACACTTTCGATTATCATCAGAGGATGCTGCCCTGCAAATTGTAGTACAGTAGACTCTCCATAACTCGAACCTCTATTACTCGAACATCTCCTTAACTCGAGCAAATGTTTTGGCACGGTGGAAATTTCCTCATAAACTCTTATAAAAAACTCTCTATTACTCAAACCTCCATAACTCGAATCTTCCCTTTACTCGAATGACTTTCTTGGTCCCTTGGAGTATTTCCTCTCTATAACTCGAATTTCTCGAAGAATTTTGCATTTTCTTCGAGTTCTGGGAAGCAATACTGAAAGGACTTTAATAATAACATTAGGCGAGACCAATTTAATCAGTTGTTTTACGGGCCCGACCGACCCATATTTTTGGAAAAGTGGAATAAAATTAAAATGGAAAGTGAAAGTCACTAAAATTTTTGATTTCATGGTTTTCTTTATTTCATGGAAATAAGAAAATATAATTTTATTTTCTCCAGAGGACAGAAGCAAAGGGGGGATTCTTTTTGACTTTTCAAGAGGGGGGGGGGGGGGATCAACCTACTAGAGCACACTATGTACAAACCTTTCAAAAGAAAAATATTGTTTATTTGACTGCATTTTCGCCTTGGGTGATGATTCTGTAGAGCTTCGTATATTATTTTCAAAACTTGAACGCATTTTACTGTCGACAGTTGCTTTTAACGGAGTGTTACCTGAAGAAGAAGAATAATGGATGGTAAAAACTCATTATTATTATTAGCAAGACTATTTTCTTCATCAAAGATAATATACTATACATATAGTCTGCTTTTAAAGAAAAGTGTATGAGGGAAAGTAAAAAAAATTAGCTGCTCAAAATTATTTTTTCTTGAATCTTTGACTTTCCAGATATTTTTGCTTAAAAAGAACTGTTTTTCAAATAGTCTATCCAAGTAACAAAATACATGATCGTGAATGATTCTAATTTTGAGTCCTTTTACAAGAAAATCTTGTAAAAATCTAAGTAAATTTTGGTAGTCCTGGTGATTAGCGGGTGCTTTGCTAAATGGTGTTTAAACTCACAAGTAGACGATTTAAGGCAACATTTATCACGTCGAAAATTATAACGATGGAGTCACACAACAAAAAGTCAATCATAATATCTCAGACGTTTGATTCTTCATTCCTTCCCTTCGTTATTTAAATTAATTTTACCTGTTATTGGATGATCCGACTGCAATAGTTTCATTGAATCTTGTCTTGTTTGTTCGTGCTTTTTCAAGCGCTCTACAATCTCTTCTCGCCTCTTTTTCTCGTCAATCTCTTTATCAGGTGTCCTAGCCTCAAACAGATCAAAGGCAACTGGTTTCTTTGGCGGAGAGTCTGGTGTCCCTGCTAGATCTGTACTTTTAAGAGCAGTTGCAGAGCTGTCGATGGTTATCGGCTGTGTGGGTCTTTGTTCGTCAGTTATTGAAGTTCTATTTGATTGTTGAACTGGCTCATATTTCTTAACTTGCTCTTGGTAAGACATCAGATACTTTGATTCTGTTTGTAATGATCCAAGTTTGTTACCACTGGTAACATTAATGTTCTTCATCTGATTTAGCAATTCGTGACTCTGAGTCGTGTAGCTTTGTCTTGTTAATTCTTGACTGGTTTTGGTCACATCTTGTGGTGTGTGGTAGCTGGTTTTGGTCAAGTCTTGCCTTTGAAGACTAAGTTTGGTCTGGTTGTTGACAGTAGAGTAACTGTTCCTTTCAAGTGGTCCATCAGTATAGCCTCTGTTAGCAGAAGGACTGATCTCAGCTATGCTGGATGACAGCACAGGAGGTGACCAGGAGCTTTTTGCTTTTTTTAAGTCCAAAGGTCTACCAATATTGATACTTGAGTGAAGAGCTGTAGGGTAGTTTCTGTTTGAAAGTGAAAGTTCTTTGCGAAGGTCTGTGGTTGGGAGTGAGGAGCTCAGTATTTTCGATGTGTGCATGTCAAAAGATTTACTCTGTATTAGTTTGGTGTGTTCTTGAATTGGTGCATTTTGGTTCAGTTTCGGAGTGGTGTTGACTTTGACTCTTTTGACATCCAAAGATTGGTTCAACAGTATTTGATTCTGTTTGGAATTCAAATTGTTCGTTTTTGAATAACAAATATCAATGTCACACATGTTAAAAGGTAATTCAAATACACCTGCTGGCAAACCTAAAACCCAGGATGCTAAATTCAAGGAATATTCAATATTGTTAGAGCTCTGAAGTAAATCAGTATCAAAATTAAAATTGACATCATTAGCTGAGTTAGCAACTGCATGACAATAAGATGTACATTTTTCATACAAAAGACCTTTGATTAGCAATTCCAGTAATCTATCTTTTGATGCTGTCTTTTTGTGACCACTTTGACGTTTAACAAGTGGCATCGACATACTCAAACAGTCTAGCAATTCATTAAAACATTTTAACCTGGATACATCTAGATTCCAATCCTCAAATTCATCATGTGAGTTCAAATCTGGTAAAGTCAGTAACCAACACAGGTTATTATACTCTTCCTTCGAATCACAATTTTTCTCTAATTTTGACAGAGTACGCATTACTTCGCTAACAGTTTCAATGTTTTGCTTATCCAAGATATGGGCTTTTTTGTAAATCAGCTCAATGAATTTCTGTCTCAGCACAAAATAATTGAATTTTCTCTGGTCAAAATCCTCGTTTGATTCGATGGATTTGAGTGAATTCCCAAACCGTAAAACCTCATCAAAATCTCCATCTAGAACAAGTTCGCGAACAAAGAGCACCACATCTGAATAATCACAATTTGTGATGGAACTTTCCCTTTCCAGTGTTCGCAAAGTAACATGGTAGTTTCTTGTCTCCAAATAATCTTCAATCAGCTTTATAAGATCTTCTTCCAATATCACCAATTTTTCCTCCACCATTGCTGTGTTTTGTTATTTATTCAAATTCAATATTCATTCAATCAGTTTCCTTAAAATAGAACAGTGATCTTTATCAAAAATTTTGTGCAGATTAGACTACAAGCAACCACATTGCTTGATTTACTAAATATTTTCCACTATTTATTTAGGAGAGTGTGACATCTTTTTAAGGCAATTTCTTTTTTGTATTGTATTTATAAGGACAACTTCCTCGGGCAAGTTACGGCCTGTGCAAAAAAAGTGCTAATTTACCGTAATTTTTTCCCACCAATAGCAACCTCTAATCAGCCTTCTGATTTTTTTTAAAAGGTAGCAAATATTCAATAGTTTTTAAAAATGCCTGGGCCATAATTTTTTGGACAGCCATTTCCAAGAAAATTGGAAAAAACTGTTTTTGCTGACGTCAGCAAAAATTCAAAATCTCCTTTTTCTCGAATAAAAAAATGCTGACATCATCAAAATAACAAAAATAAAAGCCAAAACTCGTAAACCGAATGAAACACTTCGGTTTTAAAATTAGAAGAAATAGGATGAAATTTATTTTTCTAAATTCGTGCCATCAATTTTTTAAACTTTGTTTGGGAAAAATACATTTATTTTAGAAAACACTCCAATCTAGTATAATCCATCTCAACTTCAAAAAAAGGTTATAGAGAAATGGTTTTTTAAATTAAAAAAATGACATTTTCAATGATATTTCAACTTACTTAGCTCTTATCTTGATCAAAAGTTTGTTTTTTTTCGAAATTGAGATGGTTTCTTGGAGAACATCATTTAAAGAATTTAAAGAATGGATGTTTTGTTCAATTTGAGAAGTTTTGATGATATTATTTATTTGATATTTTTCATCATTTTTATGTCATTTTTCGCAAATTCAAGACGCATAAAAACATTTCTAAGTTGACAATATGACCATTACTAGATGTGTATTTGAAAAAGTAAAGAAAAAGCTTTTTTGAGTAAAAATTTATAATGCTTTAACAAACTTGTTGAAAAGTATTTTTTCAAATCCATTCAGAAATATTTGAGAATTTTATGTTCATTTTGAGTTGCTTGGCCCGTAAAACAATAAATTAACTTAGATTCCCCTTACAGTTAAGAATTTAATCAAACTTAATTTATTGCATCCATCTTTTTCTTAGATACCAAAGCACCAAATGCTTCTTTTGTTGCTTTTACAGAAGAAACTGGTTTAGAAGATTCCAAAACAAGCATACAATCTCCTTCATCAAAAGTGAGATCAACGATTGTTCACAAATAAATGTGTATTTGTTTATTTTTAGTCTTAAAGCAATACAGAAGATTCTCCAAACTTTTGACAGAGATTTTTGTTTTTGTTCATATTATACAGTATTAACTTTTTGGAAGTCAACACTCCCTCTGAAAGGCATATAGGTGAGCGATCAATTTATAAAAGGGTGCAGATTTTAGCATATTATCTATGCTGATTAAAAATTTATACAAAAATCTTGTCTTTTCTGTTCTGAATTATAGAAATATTCCTTAATTCTTATGAAAAAAATGTTGAAGCCAAAACTGTTCAGCCTTGGGAATTATGTTATTAGATTTGACATTGGTGAAATAAATAATGAGACAACCCTCTCTTGAAAAAGAAATTATCTTTACATGCTTCACTCAGTCTACTTTATGTTACCAGTTTTGATTTGATTTTCTTTCAGGAAGATGACCAAACTTCATCCAGGTCTAGCACACCATCCAGTGTTTCTGGTGGACGGAAAATGAAAAAGAACACAATCCTCCCACTAACTGAAGAAGAAGAAACGTCCTTTGGAATGGAAAAACCACAACCTTTTGGTGGTATGAGTGGATTGGAAAATCCAACATATCATAAAAGTGACATTGATTTACCACGTTCAGGTATGAATTAAAATCTAAAAAGATGTGTTGTATTTTACGAACTTGTTTTATAAGGAGTTTTGTAAGAATATTTCATTTTTGATATCATGAGGTCCTTTTTAATGACGTTCCTAGTATGTACGTCTGTTTGTTCTTCAGGCTGTCAGTTTCTCAGTCTGTTATGCGTTTTTCTTAAGATTGGTACATTTGTTTGTTTGTTTTCCAATTTTTTGCAGAAAGATAATTATCTATTTTTTCAAAATACATGATTTCTGACGAAAGTCCTTTAAAGAGTTGTTTATTGTTCTAAAGGTTAATTCTATAGGTCATCAAAGTATCACTTGCTTCTATTCAGCTCAACTGAAGTTAGCATGCTAAAGAATTTTACATTTTCTAGCAAACATTATAGAGAAAATATTTTGAATTCTCTTCACTATCTTATAGTTCACCTAAAATAATACTAAGAGCCAAAAGTGTTGATGTTCATATGATTCATTCTTATCGTTTAGCTTCAGCATGGAGTGACTTGGAGAGCAATCAAAGTGGCGAGAGGCCAACGACTGCACCTGATGTACATTCGCCAAGAAAAGAAGAGTCGCCTTCAAGGTAAAAAAAATTCCAAGTATTTCATGTTATTATTATGTTATGCAAAGCAAAGTTATAGCAGTGTTATATGTACAAATCATAACAAGGTTGTTCCGCATAGCAACACAAATTTTGCTAACAGTTAGTAGTACGGTTAAATTTTCATAATCAGTACTATGGATTTTGTAATAGGTTGTAATATGTTATAATGATCGTTGTAAAACAATAGTCAGTCCCAATATAATAAACATGTCGTCGTCAAGTACATTTTGCGGGAAATTGTTTTCGCGAATTAGACGTCTAAAAATATTTTGCAACAAAATTTATTAATAGCATTTTGATAGTTAAAAAACGAATTTTCATGTTCATTTTCTAACGTAAATCGTGATAACAAATTTTTGCAAGTTCTGAAAAAATTTCACAAGAATAAACTTTTGCGAATGAGCTTTATGAGAATATTTCACGGAAAAAACGTTTTGACTGAATTTGACCAAAACGCGCGAAAGTTTCTTTCCACAAAAGTTTCTTCTTTTAAAGTAGTTAAAAAATCCAATCTCATAATAATTAATGTATTAGTAAGTTCCGGCTTTTATTTGGTTAACCTTTGATTTTAAAAAGTAATCATTTTCAGGTTAAGAGTCATTTTTTTCAACATAATTTACATAATTTTACATAATTTACTAGGTCCGAGTATGTGAATTGATTTTATAGTTTGAAATCCGAACAGTTTGCTACATTAATCATCTTTTTCTAACTTTACAGACCATCAACAGCACCCATGGGCAGTGGGATATTTGGTCGCGGTAAAAACAAAATTACGCCTGTATCAACTGGAAGAAACACACCCCAATCGCAACAGTCTGAAGATACTAAAGGTTATTCAAATTCCTTATTTGGAGCAGCTCCTTAGAGAGATCACTTCTTCCAAAATTATTTTGAATCATTTTCTTAGCTTGATATCCCAAGAAAACTTGGTCCCTTTCACTTGAAATGTTGTTTATTATCAATTTTTCTCGACAAACTTAACTAAGAAACAGGAACTTCACCCAGTACCTTAAAATGTGTTGATAAATTGCCTTAATTTGCTTTGATATTTTGAAAGTTTAAAGATGCGTGCACATGCATGTGATCCTTTTTTCATTTACACTCAATTAATCAAAAGAAAAAAACCCTAAAAATTCAAAAAAAAGTTTAATACGCTAATTTTTTTCTGCCTATCAAATAGTTGAGGATTTTAAGATGCAATGTCAAATATCATTAAAATATGACATTTTTTCTTATCATATCTCCTTAAGTGAGCTTTTCAGAACGACTCTCTTTCAGGTAGGGTCATACATGTTTAAACTTGTTTTTTTTATTAAATAGTTGAGGATTTTGAGATGCAACACGTATATGACAATCCAATGACACGTGATTCTTCTTCATCCAAACTCATTTCGAAGATTGAAGAAGTGGATGATAATGAAGAAGAAGGACCAATGAAAATAAAAGAGCAAGTTGACGATTTCAAGTTTGAAGAGGTACCAATAAAAAAATTGCGTTTCCTTTATCTTTCAAAATATTTTCACTTCTAAATGCTGTTAATTCTTCCTTACTTTCTTGTTTTGAATCTACTTTTATAATAATTTAAAAGAATTAACTGTTAAGAAAAGAATTCGAACATAAGCTTTTTAACTCCGGACAAGAGTCAACCCCTGGACAGCACACCAGACATCCAAAGACGTGATCCATTTATCATGTTATTTTTGGATTCATTACTCTCGCCCCCCTCTCCCCTGCAAAATTTGTTTTTGAAACAGCCAAATCTAGTAATTCTTTAAAACTATGATCTTATTTACTTCTAGCCTGAAGAGTTTGGAGAGAAAAGTGACCCTGAGAAACGTAAGAAAAATAACTTTGTTCAACCGAAATGATAGACTGAACACCATAAATTGAGAACTCTTGAATAGTCAAAACATTTTGTGTAAAATTCAAATCTGGTTCATCTACATATAATTCATCTTCCAATTCGAGTCCGCGTCGCTCTTTTTTAGTACAAAAGTCTCTAAAAATAGCTGGAATAAAGAGAAAATTTTTAGTTTCGATGCTTCATTCTCCAAACTCCTTTAAGAGACTTTACTACAGAAAACTTTAGTGGTTGGAGGCCATTATTAAGAAATTACTTTCAAATTAGCAGTATTTACAATTAGGTACTCTTGACATTCATCCAATCAAAAGAATTTCTATTGTGCAGATCAAACTCATAATAAAAACTTGAGAGACAAAGGCTCCTTCAACTATCTCTAGAATAATTTTAAAACCTCTTTAATAACTTTTAGCTATATGTAAAGGTGAAGGACAAGAACTTCAATTGATCGAAGAAGCCATTTTAGCGCCACCACAAGCCTCGGGTGAACATTTGGCTTATATTCCAATGGATTATGCCAAAGAATGTATTCAAAAGGTCTGTTTGAATTTGATGTTTTTAACTACAGAGTGATAAGCTTTCTCACATTTTTCCCGCTCGACCGCCGAAGGTCCGCCCTGGACTGAAGGTCCGCCCTGGACTGAAGGTCCGCCCTGGACTGAAGGTTGCATTCATCATCATTAACCAAAAGGTTAATTAACCTTTACTAGTGGAATTTCTCATGATATTTACTTAACTCTAAACAGTTAATGGTGTAGAACAGATTAATTTTAGCTAATGATGCATGACAGAATAATATTAATATCAATATCAGCACATAACACGTCTGGATAGGCACATTTTTGCTTTGCTACTGGTTAATATAAAAAACCGAAATTTACTGTCTGCAATATTTCCTGAACGTTATTTATTCTTGTTAATGCTTAAATTTTTAACTCGTTCAACAGATCAATGTTATAAGATGATTCCATTGTTATGTTATAAGATGATTCCATGTTATAAGATGATTACATTGTTTGCTTACCCAGGTTATTGAAGATATGAAAAAGATGAAAGCGAACCATTATGAAGTGGTAGAGAAAATTCAACAACAATATCAACTCATTGAAGAAGAATCTCAGGTATGCCTATCCCTACCATATTACACAATCCATGTAATACCCATATGGTACATGGTACCAATTACACAATTAATATAATACCCTTATGGTATATGGTACCAATTACACAATCCATGTAATACCCATGATAAAAAATTTCGCGTTGTTATGCGGAACAGCCTTGATATGTCATTGGTATAACATTGTTGCTTTGCATGACATATAATTTTAAAAACATATTATAATTTAATTGTAACTTGGTGCTCGCTTGGTGCAATCGTTCCTTGTAACGAGTTGCAAAGAATCCATAATATTCATTACGTAATCTTTTCTTTTGCCACTTATCTTCTTGCTAAATATTCAATACCCGGATTTTTAGAATTATTTTGTATGAAAAAGATTATGTAACTGTTATCATGAGTTCTACAGTTGTCTTATTCTTTTGAAGTTAAGGTATGTCATCACCTTCGGAATCGATATTTGAAGCTTTTGATCTTTTCATCGATAACTTGTGATGACGTAACA
>JAUJPO010047497.1:0-16126 GCA_032270745.1 Tiaropsis multicirrata
TCTTTTCATCTGTCTTCATGTACTTGTGAGAAAAGGGAGTACACTTTTCCTTATCCATCCTGGTAACCCACTGCAAAACTTTGATTCGTGTTTTCAAAGCATCAACTTCCTGTCTATGTTGCTTAATGTACTGCTGAATAATCCCATCTTTTATAAAGCAATTTCCACATATGTACAGTCGATGGATCATTTTTAGTATAGGAAGTATGATCAATATTAACAATGTCTAATCTGTTCAGCAGTTTTGTGTTTCTGTTATGGAAAGCTGCTCAAAGCTGAAGTTCTCGTCAACGAAACTGGAAATCATAGGGGTTGGTGGTGGTGAAAGCAATTCACTAGGAACGTTGGTCTCTGTATTGTTTGTCTCTGTGGTGCTGGTGTCTTTTGCCTTTTTTGCAAGAGGCATTCCCTTAGGAAAAAAAACAGTCCACAAGAAGGCTGCAATAAGTCCACAAGCAGTCCACATAGTCTGCAACTAGTCCGCGCGGACTTGCAGACTTAAATTTGAATCTGCAGCTTTAATCTGCAGCTTGATTTCAATCCGCAGTTTTAGTCCGCAGCTAGAAATCAATCCGCAGCTTAAGTCTGCAGCTTGAATTCAATCCACAGTTTTAGTCCGCAGCTAGAAATCAATCCGCAGCTTAAGTCTGCAGCTTTAATTCAATCTGCAGGTTGAGTCTGCAACAAAAATCAATCCGCAGTTTTAGTCTGCAGCAAAAATCAATCCACAGTTTTAGTCTGCAAGCTAAAAGTCAATCCGCAGTTTTAATCTGCAGGCTAGAAGTCAATACAATTATTATTATCTTCATGCTTAAAGGGAAGAAATTTTCGCTAGTTCAGCTGTGTACAAAATTGCGTGTTTCACTGAAGAAATTACGCGAATCAAGTGTTTTATATTGGTACATACAACACCTGTAACCCCTCCAACTAACACATATTTTATGAATCATTGGTCACAAAATGGAGGGTTTGTATTTCCCTATAATACAAAGAACTGAAAGTCTTTCTGGAACTCAAATAGTAAAAATTATTCAATTTTGATCCTCACTCTATAAAATTTCCAAGAATTTCGAATGAAAATTCCCTCGCTTTTATTTTGTTTTGAAAGTGTACCGAGCCAAGTTGTTGACAATAATAGTTTTGCTTTTTCTGTCTCCTGTGGTCATTATTCGATTTGGGAGTATTATCGGCAATAATGGCTAGCCAAGACTAGATATGGATTTTACTCTCAACATTAGAGCATTAGAAAATTGGTAAATAGGTTGTTAAGTGAGCCGTTTCTATTTCCAAAAGATCGTCTAAGACCAAGGAGTCCCTTTGAAGTTATCCCGCGCGGCTTTGCGCGGGCGGGCTCGAACTACATAACTATCGCTGTCTTTTCTCATTTTTTCCGCCCGACTCACTTAAAAAGGTTTTTGACTGACGAAGGCGCAATTTCGGTTTAGTACAAACTCTCAAACTAATCTCAGCCTGACTTAGTAAGGTAGGTGTCTATTTTGACTTAGTTTGGCGGAAATCTTTTACAACTTTCAGTTTCGATTTAACCAAAAACGTTCTATATATAATATTGTCGAAAAGTTTTCAAAACGAGCTCCAAGTATTTCTATGTTTTGGTGCTGATAAGTAGAATCGATTAGTTTTTGTTGGCTTGGATTATATTTGTAGGATTTTTCATAACAATGGATGTAAAACGAACTAAATTGAAAAGTTATGGCATGGTTGTTGAGCTGAGTTTTTATTTGTTGCTTGTTTACTTAAACACGCGAGTTAACTCTTTCGGTACCGCCCCAGCTAAAATCGTTCCTATTAGAACGACGTCTTCTTCACCTTATAGCCTCTGATAGAAATTTTAAATCGCTTTGAAATTGCATTTTCTTGTAAGTTAATAGAATTTACTTTTGATTAAAACGAAAACGACGGTTTCAAGTCTTTTCATTAGTGAGAAAACGCCCTGCAAACTTTCTCATTTGTCAATTGCTAGAATCCCCAAAATTTTCTCTTTATGGCGGTCCTGAAAGAGTTAAAGGGGCTCAAGCAGAGAAGCACACATATATATCTAGTTCTTATAAGGAAGTAAAAGGCACATAACTCATAAAAAAATAAACTAAGTACAGGAATGACGAATTTAACCCTTAAAATGGCGTAAAAACAGCGAAAAAATAGCCAAAAACACCTTTAAAGGGTTCATATAATATGAGCCTAAATAAACTTATAAGTCCAATGCTTATAAAAACATATAACTAATCAGATTCCAAAATATTCGGAAAGTGGCAAACATAAGTATTGTTTTCTTCGGGTTCAAGAATGATACATTGTTTGTCTATTTGCCGGACATCGATCACACTCCTTTCTTTTGAAACAACAACTTTTTGGAAAAGTGTTAAATCTTTTTCAGCAGGCTTTAAACCTGGTAAAACGTTAAAAATTTTAAAAGGCGATACGGTAAAATGATGACCAAATGCAACGTAAACGGTGGATTGTTCATTTTCAAAACAAACAAATCGATCGACAGAAAAATAACCACCAGTTTTGAGGGATACGGTTGTGCTATTTCGTCTTGTTTCTTTTGTACGCGACTTGGATCTTATTATGTATCCCGATTTTTGAATAGAAGCAAACGATGACGATTTGTAAAAAACGGAATGAAAAAGACTCAGTACCATGCTATGATCTTTATCGGATGCCTTGTAAGGTAAAAGATTTCCAATCCCGTGTACATTTTCTACGATTTCAAAAAGCTTGCCCTGATTCGATCCATTGCACTGCTTGATGAATTTCTCCTCGACTGAACCCTTTTCGATACATTTTTCCATTAGAATCGGTATAAAATTTGAGGCGGAAACGGCAGATGCTAACTGGAAAGATATATTCTGCGTTCCATGGATTAGTTTAAGAATGTAACCGTTCTTATCTTCGAAATGAAATAAGCTATAAAGATATAGAGGACCAAGTTCCAAAACGGTAGAAGGTAAGTGCAATAATGAATGGATGTTGATCGTCATATAGCGGAGAGGGTAAAGTTTATCGAAATAGTAAACGAATGCTGATAAGAAGCGTTCAGAAGTTTTAATGTCATCAAGAGTGATCCTTGTTTTCAAAAGCAAATGGACGGCATGAGAAAGCAGATAGAAGTGTTCAAATTGTCGGGGAGGTAGGAGCTGGTACAAAACAGGAACACTGTAATATAAAAGAAACGAACGAAATTCTGAAGCTTTCCAATATCCTAGATTCGCTTTGATCGATCTTGGCGCTCGTGAAATGTGGTTCGGAGGTTTCAAAGACGAAAGGCGATTCTCTGCTACTATAAGTTGGTCATGAACAGAGAAAGATTCGTTTTTATAAGATGCGTCGAACCAAAGGGACATGAGTAATTTTGTGACTCCAAGCAAGACACCATGCATATAATCAATGCTCACACCGCGAATTATATCAAAACTTTTCAAAATCATCAAAGAACATGGACCTTTCACTCCAAAAACAGGCTTTTTATCATCAGATAGTAATACTTGGCTTGCATGTTTGACTGTTTCTGAGTGGGAACGAAGTGGTCCAAAGGGGTCTTCTTGTTGAAACGGGAAACATCTAACACTGCCATTTTTGCTGGTCTTTACGGTTATGCCTTCCTGCAGACATTTTGTGCAGCCAAAACGACCATTAAATTGAATAAAGTTTAGGACACCAGCTTTTGCAGGCATGTCGAAAGTACCAGACAAAATCATTCCTCGAATGGTGACATCTGTGGTGATTTCAACGCCATCAATCATAATTTTATTGAAAGTCTCAAATTGAGGGGGCAAAAAAATTAGCATATTTGGATGGGTTTCTCCATACCACAAACCAGAAATAAGAATGTTTTCTTTTTTTCTACGATCTTCAAAAGGTAATTCATTTATTGTGAAGAGAACAGGCCAAATAGAGGATTTGGTTGACTTAAAAACAGGCACGCCATCAGTGTTCCACAAGAATGAAATGTTAAAGAGATTGCTTAAGAAAGAGGAGAATGACTTGTAAAGAGATCCATCGTAAATATCGGAAGGTGAAGACGAATTGCGATTGAAACGGTAACATAATTTGGAAAGCATTCCATGACGGGAAAATATCGATTTAATTTGTTTCTTAACGTCAAATTCCATGAAGAACGATTTCTTTATCGGGGATTTAGCTGGTTTTGACTGCTCGCACATGGGGTTCGGACATAAAATTTCTTCTTTACCAAGTTTCATCAAACATTTTTTACAAAAATAATGCATATTGACATTTGGTGAAAGACAACCAAAAAGCTTCTGAAAAAGGTGTAAGGACTTCGGAAAAACGTGACATTTTGGAAGCAGTACATTTATAAGCAAAATCAGCGAGGAAAGTGCAGCGCCAGAGAGATGGAACTTTTGAGAAAACGTAATTACCATAGTTAAAGCAGCGCCAAGAGAAACATTTGAATCGGTGTACAACGGTGCTTGAAAATTGGCAAAGGGAGTCGTCTCCTCCTCCGAATCTATAAATAGAATGAGAAAAACAATAATAAAAATTTGAAATGTCAAAAACTGGGCAAAAACTTTACTTCATGGCATGGAGGTTGAAAAAAAGATTGGAAAATACTTTCATTTGAAGTCCTAACTATATAAACTGTATCAAGGAAATCAGGGAATAAAGTATAACAAAATATCAACTCAATATAATTATACTTTTCTTAATAAGAATGCCGTCTATAAGAAAATCAGGGTGCCTGGTGAAAATGGCCTAAATTGTAACAATATCCTCAGGGTAAGTATATTTTCAACAACCAACAATGTTGACCAAATAGTAATTACCATTCAAAAATTCGGAATCTAAACTGTCATCTTCTTCGTCATCGAGATATGCAGAGATGGTATCATCATTCCACTGTTTGTATGCTTCGTTTTCTGATACGTCAGCAGTGATAGCCGATGAAAGATATTCTAAAATGATTTTTGTACAGTTTATATTCATTTATTTCCCTAGGAAAATGAAAGAAATCAGCTTAAAAACAGGCAAATTCGCGAAATACGATTTTTTTGACCTCGCGAAAATTGGTCCGATTAAGGTAGATTACTTTTGTTTGACTTTGACATTATCTGTGGAGCCGCAAGTTACCAGACTCAGAGGATTTGCCTTGTATAAGAATTATAAAAAAATGGGGCATAATAACATGATTATGAAAAGTTACAATTAAGATATTGTTCTAACCTCAAGAAGAATTCCTTATAGAAGTGTGAGCTTGTATTATTTTGATTCATGAAAGAGAAAATCACAAATATCTTCTATTTATTTTTAACAATAGAACAAACATGAGAGGAATAAAAGTCATTTAGAGACCCCGCACCCCAGTAGCAATAATCCTGATTCAAAACGAACAAAAGACAAAGGTACAAACAATCGGGCACATATACGTCTATGATATGATTGGGGTCTAAGATTTATAGATGTGCAGCAAAACTTACCTTTGAGATATGCAGGTACATCACTCTCAAATTGTGGTTCATTTAGACAAGAATCTACTCCCGCGTCAATACTCTCAACAGACATTTCTTCATCATCATCAGGCACATCAAAAAACTGTAATTCAACATCATTAGTTTCATTTTCTACAACAGTACAATCTTTAAAATATTCACAATCTTCAAGTTTGCTCTTGTAAATTTCACCCCGATGTCTGTAAATCGAAGTTCTAGAAAGTCCTTTCAAACTACCTCTCTCTGGACTCGCCATTTTGTGAAAGCACTCTTCAACACAAAAACAAAATGTAAACAGTACTAATAACCTCCGTGGCGGAGGTCGGATTTACCTTTCTTCGGCGTAGGGAGGTCGAATAAACCCTCTCCTCCTTAGTTCATAAACAATTGACGCAATGGAACGACTTCCATAACACGTTCGAATCGCATTTTCGAATGTTTTTGTTCGAAATATGAAGTTGTCCAAAATACCCCGAAAATTGATCACTTTGTATTTCTGTGGAAGTTAGAATTAGCAAAGGCTTAAATATATATTTGCACTACATTTTACTTGTATATAACAATGGACCGCCCGTCGAGAGAAAGAAAACCATCATCAAAATTTGCACTAGATGACCAGATTGGTAAGTCTTTTGACACACAAGTTTTCTTTTTAAAACATTGAAATTTGCTTATAAAAAAAGGCGTAAACACATATCTACGAAAGCTGCTGTTTTCCAATAGGTTCAATAGGGAAATAAATGAATGTACAAAAATCATCTGTTATATTTATGGATACATCATCAGAGTTCCCAAAAGAAAATTACGCTGAAGATTAAGATTCCCTGAGCACTCATTTTGAAATTTATATTATAGACATATTATTTTTCGATGATTTACCCCTTGCTTGACAAGCATCGAATTGACCCCTGGACACAAAATTTAACCTTGAATGTTTCAAATTGACCCTATGTAAGATATATCACCCATTATTGCTTATAGAAATTGTTTAAATAGTTTTTTTTTTGTATAGGTGCTGATAATGGCCCACTGTTGACAATCATTTTTACCATTGAAGAGGTGAATGGTAATTGTTTAAACATGGTTTTACCATATGGGTGCTTAAAGCCCAAAGATTTAATAACGGGGGAGGAACTTGCGGCGAGTAAGCTGAAAAAAAATATGAAACTTTTATGTTTGTACCCTCACAACAAAGAATACTACCCTGCAGTTTTGACGAAGATTGGGAGAAAAAGAAAGTCAGAAACAACAGGTTATTTATACTTTTATTCTATATGTAAACGATATCGCCGAATGTTGCACTTTTATATTTGACTCAAGAGAACTCGAAGAAGTTGTGTATAATTGATGTAGAAACCAAAATAAATCTGTTTTGCGTAGGGTATAACAGTGACACGAACAATTTTAATCCATAGACGGTACGGTGCGAGTGGCATGGTACGATGCTAACGATGAAAGTTGCCTTTGTATATTTGACTCAGGAGTGAATTCAAAGTGATGTAGAAACCAAAATTAATCTGTTTCGTGTAGGATATAACAGTGACACGAACAATTTTAATCCATAGACGGTACGGTACAAATGGCATGTTTCGGTGCTGACGATTAAAGCAAAATGTAGTTGCCTGAAAATACGTAACAAACCATCATTTCCTAAAAAAAAATTATTACTTTATAGATAAAGAAGACCTTGACGACACCCTTGACGATTCAAAAGTGGAAAGTAAGTTTTCAAATAGATATAATTTTCTATCACAAGACTAGATTACCAAACTTCTATAATCAACTATATGAAAATATAAAAAAGAACAACAAAGTATATAAGAAGAAAGGCTTGAAGGTCTAAAAATAATAACATGCTAAGAATATTCGGAGAATCAAGAATATGCCTAGAAATAAGAACATTTCTTTTCATTTTTGATTATATAAACATGAATCAAAAGACTCATTTTTAAGGCTTGAAATCATAAAAGGCATTACATGGTTACTTGTAATTTTAATGTACCTTATTGTCACTAATTAAGTTCCAGCCAAAATTAAACTTTTTGCCTTGTTTTTTGCTATTTTTACACCATTTCAAGGTTAAATTTTTCAGTAACCGCCAAATTAAATCCCCTATGAAAAACGTTTTCGGTCATCTGCCAAATTAAATTACCGCCAATAAGGTACATCATGTGAAAATTTTAAACATGAAAACCCTAGGGTTCCAAGCAATTATTTATCAGTGCACTTATTAACTCTATATTCAGCAGACATTGAAGAGCAGGAACAAGAACTTAAAAAGAAAGAAAAGAAAGAAAAGAAAGAAAAAAACAAAAATGTAAAAAAAAGTAAGTTCAAACATTGAAAATAAAACAATGGAAGCTTTTAATTGGTATTTTCTTTAGAGATTGATTATCAAATATCGACTACAAAGGTTTCCAGGATTATAGTAGGCATGGATAAAGCCAGGATTTGCTAAATAAAAGTTTCAATTAATTTTACAGAGGCAGTAAAATCCACAGCGGCAGCAGAAAAAAAAGCTAAACTGCAGACAAGTTTTCTTCTTGGCCAGGAATTGATAGAAAAGGTCAATGATAACAGTAAGTATTGAAAACCATTAACACTGATTAAGCTGAAGCTTCCTGAAGCCTCCCTGTTTTAAATTCCTATATTATAAAATCAGAACAAAACAGAATTCTTCAAATTGAGTTTGTAAAAATTACCCATTTCAGACAATGCAAACACTGGCGACTTATCAGAGACTATCCTTGACAAATTTCTTGAAAATACTAAAGACAAATATGGTAAGTAAGATAACGCAAAAATTGCCGGTCAAACTTTATTTTTTGACATATTTATTTGCGGATTAATAATACACGCTTTTCTTTTTACAAGAATAACTTCTGTTTAAGACTTAAGAATATTCCCAGGCTGAAAAATAAGATTAAGAATAAAAATAAGCATGCTTGTTTATTTCATCACAGGACCTGATATCACCAAAGGCCTTTTTTCACCATTGAAATCAATCGAGGTTAAGGACCACAAAGAAAAAATAGGTAAGACACAAAAATACATAGACATTCATAAGGAAACGAAACAAAAAGTTTGAAAACTCAAATTAGAAAATGCTATTTTATTTGTTGACAATTTCTGTCATTATCTATACTCATAACTTTTTCATTCTCACAGGAACATTTGATCTAAATGGCACCAAGAAGCTATTTTTCTCACCTGAGGAGAACACAAAACTGACAACTAGTAGGTTTTGTATTTTACATATTTCTTAGTAAAAAGCCTTTCCCAGCTGTTTGCACAATATCTCCCACCATGATAAGGAAATTAAATTTTTTTATGGTATGATTAAAAGTTTGGTTTTGACAAAATATCTGATTGCACAAACTTTATTTTCTTTTTTTAAATTTATATAGAAGTATCCTACACAAAGCATGTCATCAAGCCATCATTTTCACCTGAAGACAGCCTGAAGATACAAACTAGTAATTATCTACAATTGCCTAATTGAAAATAACATCAGATAAGAGAAACGATTACTAAATTGGATATAAAAATTACACTTTTTAAACTTAAAACGTTCTGCAACAAAAGAAATATTCTTTGAGCTATTTAATGTGTTTTTATTTTAGGTCCAGAAAAGAATACAAAGAAAGTATTGAAGACCTATGCCCCTCCCCCATTGAAAATAACATGTAAGTCACTGAATTCCTTAGTTTGTTATTTTTAAACTTGAAAATCACAATCAAATAGAAGAACACGAAACCATATAGAACTTATAGTTTTGATGGATCATTAAAATTTCAACAGAAATGTTATTTCAAAAACGCTATCCTTCAAATTTCAGCAACAAAAGAACAAGACGATGATCAGTTTCATTTTGAAGGTATAATATAAACAATTATAAAATTGGAACAATAACAATAATGATATCACTGACTACTCTAATTAAGCATATAGACAGGGAAAATACTCAAAACAAATAAATGTACAGGAATTTAAAAGGCAATTACAATTTTAACATGATTAACAAAATATTAAACGTACATTTATGTTTAATTGGGGTCCGAGAGTAGTAAGCGATATTGACCGATTCTCATTTTACTTTCAGTAAGCGCATCTACAAAAAATTTAATGCAAAAGCACTCAACACCTGAAGCCAGCAGTTCAACATCAACAAAATGTTTGCAGAAGCGTCCAATACCTGAAGTCAGCTCACCAGAGTATATATCATTAAAAAAATGTAAGTCTAACCTTTTAAACAAAAATTATTTTTAATTCTTTAAAAATTTGCCATCAGCTAGTACCACTAAAGACATTTTTTATTTAGTAAACAGATGTACAAACTGTCAATCAGTCGAAGAAGAACTTGAAGAAGCAAAGGTCTTGATCGAAAAGCAAAGTAAGGACTTTGAATGGAGCCAAATAGTGTTTTTAAACACAGAATAAACACACCTGCTTAATTTTTTCGACTACCTTCACCAGGACGGTGATTTGAGTTCTACTCGGGACACAAAAATTTAAATTCATTAAAAAATACAGCTGGCTTAAATTTACTTAGACATCCAATGTTGTTTTTTTACACATGTTTAACAAACATTTATTTGTGATTTATACAGTGTTTCTTACCTTTAGGATGGAAACTGGAATCTCTTGAAATGATTGTGAAAGATCTTGTGACGGTGACAGATTCCTTTAAAGCAACAGTTGAAGACTCGAGCTGCGGAGCTTGGGTACGTTTTCTAAAAAAGATAAACAAATTCAAATAATTTCAAATGTCTTTTTTCAATGCAATTTGTCAGAACAAATGGAATGAAAAAAAAAAAAAATTTATTGCAAATGTTTTTTTCAATAATAGAATGTCCCAGAAACAGCCTCAATCCCACAGAGAAGAAGATCAGAAATGGAGCCATTGCCACACACAAAGAAAGTTAACCTAACTTGTAAAAATGCCAAGGTTAGAACCTTTAGTTTTGTACATTTCAAGATTAAAAAAATAATTTATTACGGAATCTTTACTAATGAAATCAACCTACCTGGTGTTTAGTATACTGATAAAAGTGAAACTTAATTCTTTCAGGATGCACTTGCAACACCACTAGCATCCACAATGACAAAGGCAGCAAAGGTATGACATAATTAATCTATAAAAAATAGCTAAAATTAAGAATTGTAAACAACATGTCTTAATGACGTAGTTAATTAGCAGTGGAAAAATTCTGATTTTAATATTAATATGGATGTTGTCTCTTTATTAATCTCTGTTGTATGTAATTTGATGTGCTTTACAGGCAACAAAAAGAACAAAGTAAGGATAAAAATATAACTATTCTATTTTAGCAACTGATGCTGAAAACACCCAAACATGTCACAACCGAAACTTTGGAAACAGTATGTATTTGTGTTGTTTTTTTGAGTCATTTGGGGGTAATAATCTTGTTTTGACAAAGAGTGGTCATAACAATCAAGAAGACTGCCACTTTTTTTTCAATTTACACAACAATCAAATATTTTTAGGATTCAAGCCATGAAGCAGATAATGCACATGACCCCGAAGCATATAATGTACATGACCACGAAGCTGATCACAATTTTGGCAATAATTTAAATGAGGTAAAATTATTCTTGAAAACACGAGAAACACTAGGTGTCCCAGAAATGAGCTACGGTGTTTATCAGTCAAGTCTCATGAACTGAACTTTAAAAAATAACTCAAATTTCTTTCATCAATATTAAAAGATGTTGTTCTGCTCTATGTTAATTACTCTTTACAATAAAACCTACCCGGGTGTGTGTATGTACAACAGTGTGATAAATTCTTTCAGGATCAACCTGCAACACCGCTATCGCTTGAGCCAACACAGGTAAAACATTTATCTATAATAGAAAAATAAAAACAAATCATGCATTAAAACTAATCTTGATGATAAGACTACTTGAAGTCTCTGGTTAACTCTTTAGCGCTTGTTCTGAGGAAAAAAACACACAGAAGAAAAAATTTCCAATTCTTTCACCAAGTCTGACTTTTGTGACCACTTTTTCTGATGTTTGGATTTCTTTCATACTAGAATCAGAACCAAGACATTGCCAATATTAGAGTAAGTATTTTATTTCCATCTACTTTTATTGGATGTTTCACAAGATAAGCCCTTTTCACAAAAAATTGCATATTAAACTGGTTTGCCAGCTAAATATCTTTTATAACCATTAAAAAAAAAGAGACAAATTCAAAAGTGTTACAAATACAAGGTGTCAAAAATAAGGTAAACACGTTTGGAATGTTGTAACAGTTCATAGTGGTAAAAAATCATTCTCTACTTTGAAAGCTTATGTAGTTATGATAAGATACATTCCATTTTTTTCAGAATATAACATTGGCACACACAACAAGTCTAGTTTTTTCCCGAAAAGAAATAGATGACCTCAGATGGAAATCTAGGTCATTTGAAGATTGGTCAAAATTGATAGGTGCAATAGTTGACCTAACTTTCACTGATGAAGAGTTAATAAGGTATAATTATGACATTTTTATAATTAGACGGCCATTGAAAAATTGTTCTGTTTGCGTTGCCCACCCGCATCATATTTTGCACTGATTTTCCGGTGCGGAGATGCGGGAAAAATCCAGAAGAAACAACTAAGTTCTTCAAATGTGTTACTTTTTCTTTGAGGGAGGTTTCAGGCGATATTTCAAAAACTCTATAAAAAAATTCCGCACGCCGCCCGCATTAATTTTTGAGACTTTCTGCGACGCGAACAGAACTATTTTCTGATGGCCGCCTTATGACGTATCTAAAATTCTTTCGTTTCCAAGTTTATAGGTCAAGTTATTTTCACTTCTCTAAATTCTTGTAATTACCTTAAGGTAGACTTAACTACTTAAGGTAGTTCAATTATCAAACTTAATCATAGAACAAAAGTTTGATTAAGGGGTACGTTACGTGTACGCACGGTTGAGTTTCACCCCTGAGTGAAAAACACCATTAATGTTTTTTGTCAAGCGCTATCTTTTCTGCACTCATGACCTGATGAGATGGAGTGAAAGAGTCTAGCTGTTCAATCAGACTTAACCTTATTATAAAAAATTCATAATTAACAGGTGTTCTGCATTGGGAGGAGTCAATAGGACAACAGGAGAAAGAAAAGAAGCTCTGAACCCTATCATTGTTAATGATATTGTTGGTAAGAAAATAACTTACATCTATAAATACAGTAGCATGTAAAAATTTCTGCTTCTTCGTAGAATTATTGTTTCGAGTTTGTTGTTTTCTTTTTCAGCTCATGGAATGAAGAAATTCCCCAATTTGAAAAAAACAAACATCGTCAAGTGTATTAATCAAAAATGTTGCAGTGCTCGACGTCGAATATGTAAGAACTGATTAATGATTCGTCTGATATCTTCAGATTTTTAATTTTAAATCTTTGAAGGTGATGAGCTGATATCCGCCATCTAAAAGGTTTTGAAGAGGAATCTCGTGCGCACGTCTAAAATTACGTCAACCGAAAACATTCGATCTAAGGGCGTAAGGTGAAAGGGCGGCCAGCCCTCTCGATTTCAAACCAATAATGGAATACATTATGGCTGGCATTGTCATTAAATGGCATTAAAATGTTTGATTTTTAATCAATCTCATATGTATCAAAATTTACAGATATTGGAATAATTATAAAATCAACAAAAGCCTCGAATTTAACGCCCTTTATTGTTTCTATTTCAGCGAAAATGCAGCAGAACGATTGATCATATAGCAAGCTGCATGAGTGCTGGATGATCGTGCTGCGACGGCGGAAGAGTGAAATCTCTTATATTTTGGGTTTTTTTATTCTTGTGTTTTACATTATCTTTTTTATTGCATTTCCGAAAGAAAAAACAATGTTTAAGAATTGAAGTTTTTTATGATTCCCTTATTTTATCTGAACTGTGGTGGTGTTTGCTTTTAATCCGCAAACTGCAGGTCATATTCCAGTCCGCAAACTGCAGGTCATATTCAAGTCAGCAAACTGCATTGTGTGGATTGCTTTTTAGGTCCACAAAAGTAGTCTGCAGTAGACTGCAAGTCATTTCAGTCCGCAATGTTTCATTTGCAACCTGCTTTTTTAATCTGCAAGCAGTCTGCAACAAAGAAGTCCACAAAGCAATCTGCAGCCCAGTCCACAAGGCAGTCCGCAAGGTAATCTGCAGGCAGTCCGCAAGGCAATCTGCAGGCAGTCCGCAAGGCAGTCTGCAGGCAGTCCGCAAAGCAATCTGCAGGCAGTCCGCAAAGTAATCTGCAAACTAGTCCGCAAAATGATCCACATTAGGTTGTCAGAGCAGGTCGCAAATGAAACATTGCGGATTAACACTTTGTGGACTACTTGTGGACTATCTGCAGACTGCAAAAATTTCCTTAAGGGTACCAAGCTTTACCTCCTGTCGATTTTCTTAATGTCTATTTCACAGATATAAAATTAATGTTTTTTTTATTTGCATTTAAAGGTAAAATGCGAGTCGGATTCGATGGGCCCAAGTCAAGGATTTTCGGCAGTGAAAATGGTGACTCAATATATGCTGTAAAGGCATTGGCCAATCAGAATTTCTCGTGTACATGTGTTATGTACAAAACTTACAGTTTGTGTTCACATTCCTTGTTGTCTGCCCACGATAATAAATGTCTACAAGATTTTCTGAAAGTTGCATTAAAGAAGCCAAACCGAATAACCCCAGTTGCCAACCATGGGGCTAACAAAAATGCCGGAAAGAAGCCAAACCAACCACCAAAAAGGAAGAGAAAATCCACCTCGACAGAAACTGTTCATCCGAAGCGGCAAACACTGAGTGAAGTTTTGCGAGACACGGCAGCAGATGAAGAGGTGAGAACGTTTTTGACTTCTCTTAGTAACTTCAAAATGAAATACAGTAAACTCCCGGTTATTCGAAATTCTAAGGGAGATAGAAATTTAACCGGGAGTTCGAATAACTGAAGAATCTCTTTCAGCTCAGGTGTGAGGGGTTTTATCAAGAAAGCGAGAAATTGCTAGAGAGCCCAACAAGCACAACAAAATATAACAAAATATCATTATTTTGAAAGACATCTACCGATAATCATTTTGAATACTCGCAATAAACGGGCTCCCGCTTGTTAATTTTTGGAATTTTCTCAACCCCCGGACCTTATTACCTTAAACGCCAAAAATAAACTCTTTGTTCCTTTCCCATTTGATCTCGAATCAGCTAAGAGGCTTTTGATGTAACCCAATTGCAAAAGAGCTACCACGTCGGATATTTAAATTTTAAATTTCTCTTTTTAGATAGCACGTGGACAATACGGAGTAGTCGATTCTAGCTCTCTGAAAATGAAAATTGTTCGTGGTGCGACTAGTAGACGACCAAAATACATCCCCACGACGTCAACGCCGTTTGCCCTGATAGACATTCGGGGTAATATAAAGATTTGTGCTGGTTGTAAGTGTAGCCTCGCAGATGGTCCGGTTTCGATTCCTCATGATTTGGATCATAAAATTTGTATTCGACACCAAGAAAAGGACCACGTTTATCTTGCTCAAAGGAAGGACTGGCTCCCAAAATTTGAAAACAAACACTATCACGTCTCCCTGGCATGTTTGATTTCCAGGAATCCTCATTTCAACAAGGATGATTTGCATGTTCACCTTCTTGAGATTCAGCAAATCAACCACGCAGTAAAACAATTTCTTGTTCAACGATTAACATAATCTTGATCCACCTATTGTTTACGTATACATGATCTTTCGTTACTTGTTTATCTGGACAAACAGATTGGTCTTTTGATGGAGGAGGGAGTAGAAGATTTTTAATCCTGTATGGATTCTCTTACACAGAAAATCGTCTTTCGTCAACAAAATTATTCTCGTGAAATTACCAGCATCATTGAAATGCAGGTTTTTGTTTGTCAACATAAGCTTTTTTAAAGGGATAGAACATAACAGTGTGCTTAACCCTATTATCAGCTTCAACTCAAATTATCCTCTAATGCAGGCTCTAGTGTCTTTCAGCCTTTTTCTATGCATTTTTTTAAATAACGGTTTTTTGGGAACTTTTTTATCTTTTGTTAATATTTAATTGTTGTACTTTCGTAGGTTTGTGTAGTTGTGTAAAATAGTCGACACTTGTGTATTATATGTTTTTAAGTCTTAAGATTTTGCACCTTTATTATTTATAAATTTTACTCCAGTAAACATAAGCATCTCCAGTCAAAAACTATAACACTAACACTACATTGTTTGTTGATATATATTGAAACCCCCCGAAACCGGGGGGGTGAACAAATGTTTTCTTTACAATTAACGATCAAGATTTACAATTTCAAAACCTATCCCTTTCTCGGGTGATTTAGACATCACATACCTTAAGGGAACTAATTTTTGCGGGAATAAAATGTCTTTGCTACAAAAATCAATTAGAGCGAAAAAAAAAATTCGAGAAAATGAAAGAGAAAGAATCAAACCTTATTTTGATAAAAAACGCTTTTTTGATCTTTTTAACTAGATTTACTTGTTTTAGAAACTTTCCATAGAAGTACCCTAAAACAAACTGATAAAAAAAAATCACCCAAAACGCATTTCCCGTCATTTTTTAGGGGGTCCATATTGGGGTCCATATTGGGGTCCATAATGGGGTCCATATTGGGGTCCATATTGGGGGGTCC
>JAUJPO010047508.1:0-16120 GCA_032270745.1 Tiaropsis multicirrata
AAGAGCCCAGTACTGGAGACAGTGAAGTGAACCAGCGCATTCAATTGGCTTGTGTGAAATTTGCGGAACTATCAAATTTTCTGCAAAACTTTCACATAAACATACGAACTCGTATTTCCTTTCTGGATTGTTTTGTTCGTAGCCGCCTGACATACGCCTGTCAGAATTGGTGCTTGAACACAAACCAATTGAACAGACTAGACATCACTTATAGGACATTTATGAGACGCATGGTTCGAAATGGCTTCAAACAAGTAGTTGATAGTGATAACGATGACTTTCGACTAGTCATTATAAACAATGAAAGTTTGCATAAATTATGTTGAACTCGTGATGTCAGTAGCTTTATCAAACATCAACAATCTAACTACAGTGCAAATGTTATTCGAATGTCTAATGAACGATCATTAATATAGAAAACGTGAAACGCTCTAGGACCAAGTTATATCTCATAAGAATATCTCTATCGATAAGTTTTGTTCAATATCTGTTAGTGAGAAGGTGCGAGATTGCCATAGGGTTTCCAATAATACAGACAAGTGTTTCGACGTATTCTTTGAAGCCCTACGCCCAATCCATCCTTGATAGGGATTAGATTGTAAAAGTTTATTATTATTATTATTCTCAACTTCAGTTGAGCTAGAACCTGACTGTCTGTCATGCATGCATGCATGCATGTATGTATGTATGTCTGTATGTCCGAAAACTTTGGGGCAGCCTGGAGGCTTCAAAAATGCTCGGATTTGGCTGAAATTTGCACACTTGTTCCTTGGGTGAATACCTGGGGGTGTTTTTTTCATTTCAAAATTTTAATTTTTGAGGCCTGGGGACGAGTTTTTGCACCTAAAACAAAGTTAGAATATTTTTAGCCGATGAGACGATTAGAACCCTCAGATTTTGTTGATTAAACTTAGCTATCAATTTTACAATTGGGCCTACGAGTGTGGAAAATTATGAAGTTGAGCCCAGTGTGCGATGCGCACGTTGTCAGTTATCAAATAAGGCAGAAAAATTTAGGTTAATATTGAGGTTATTTGATAAAATTTTTATTTTTGTGAGGCTAATATTGATACCAAATCAAATTGCATAACAAAAAGCAAGTCTATTAGTAACATTTGTACTAAAAAATTAATTAGGTTACAAAAATAATGAGGTTAGCTTTAACTATTTCTTACAAAACATGAAATTAAATTCAATGCCTAATCAATGGGAATATGTAGTTTAACCTCGTTTTTCTAACCTTTTTCTAACACTTGTTTTATACTTTTTAGTTAGATTTAGTGTATGTCAAATGACTTTTTTAGAGAACACTTTGTTCCAATTTATTAAAACGGTTCAAATTCTTCGATCATGTTTTCCTAATTTTAATGAGTTTTGGTTCGTATCACCTTTTTGTTTTTGTTCCGTACATTTTCATAAACCCCAGAACAAGCTAGGGTTAAAGATATGAAGTTATACAATACCTTCACTTTAACCTCGAAATTTTGACCCTTCCGATAAAAATTTCCAACCATTTTTTGACAAACATGATTTGAGGCCTTTTCGACCAAACCATTAGAAAAAAAATTAAATTTTAATATTGCTATTTGTACTTTTTTTTTTTTTTTTTTTTAATTGAATATTTTTACAGGATAACGCAGACAGTTACAAATAACTGATTTTATTATTGGTCCTGACTTAAAATAGTAAATTTATGAAATAAGTGTCTCCTTCAAAATAATTGGCTACTTAGTATTTTTAGATGAAGCGTGCACAAACAGACTTTTAAATATTTGCAAATACTTGGTTAGCAACGCAATATAATTTCAAAGTTGATAAGTAGATCACTGAACAAAAAGAGGCAATCATAGACTTGGATTCGTGACTAGAGAAATCAATAGGCAGCTACTTGAAATAAATAAATATAAAATATATAGTTTTCGTAGAAAATAGTAACGAGAATCTGAAAACCAAGGATACAAAAGGCTGGAATTGTAAGAGTAATTAAAATGTGGACTAGGTCCGAATAGAAACTCGAACGTACTGAAAGGTATCCAGATTGGTTTCGAAAACGGCCGATTCTTTAAATTTGTGATAAAAGAAGGGATTTGTGCTTGAACGAGAGTGTAAGACTATAGGCACAATGTTTGAGGCAATTTTAGATAAATGGGAAAATACTGAAATAAAACTAACTTATAAATATTACTTAAGCATTAAATACTATATCTTAAATCCGTAAATATTAGAGTACTAAATGTTCTTAGAAGGATTTACAAAGAGGCTGTGTCTGATGAGACTGGTATATGAGTAAAACAACTCGGACTAGACTAAGACCTTGAGACGTAATCTAGGTATTAGTACTTAGTGTAACTAAGTGTTGCTAAAAGTGTTAGAGTAATTCCCTGAATTGATGTACTAGATACAAAGATACCTTATCCTTAATTTCGAGGTTAACAAGAAGCCATAAATTTGAATATTAAACCTTTTAAAAAATATTTTTGTGGTTTTTGAATTTGAGCCTTGAAGATTCACCTATCCTCAAATTTTCAACCTTTATTTTAGTTAAGAATTAACTATTTTCTGCCCCTTAATCTAGGCGATTTTGTTTTGAGATTGTCCAATTTTCAGCACGGAAATCCGGAGCGGTTGGTGTTTATAAGAAAAAGCAACATCGTCAACAGGGGGGACTTTTTCCTGGGAAAGTCCACCCTGTTGGCACACAACGATATTACAACATTATTTAAACATCCAAGTAACGTTCTGACGTTGAAACAACGTTATTTGGACGTTCAAACGACGTCCCGTGACTGCTTGGTAACATTCTCTTTAGGTTCCACAATGGAGTGGACGTCCGCAAGAAATATAGAGTTGGTTACCAATTCTATTTCCTGGATGATGACGATCAAACGTTAACTATCAACAATGCTCATTATACTGACGCAGGAACTTATAGATGTGTGTTGAAGAACAAATATGGATCCATCTCTCGCCAATACAAAATCACTTGGCCTGGTATGTCTATACAATGAAAATTATTTAATTTCTATTGAAATTATGTTTAGTCTATTCATTTTATAAATGATCTTATTTCTCTTGGAATTATGTCTAGTCTATCCAGTGAATTGATCTAATATCTTTTGGAATTACTAATCTATCCAGTGAATTGATCTAATATTTTTTGGAATTACTGGTCCATCCAGTGAATTGATCTAATATATTTTGGAATTACTAGTCTATCCAGTGAATTGATCTAATAACTCTCAGAATTGTTAGTCTATCCAATGAGATGATCTAAATTCCTCTCAGAATTGCTATTCCATCCAGTGAAAGGATCTAAATATCTTTCTCAGAATATCCAATGAAATTATTTAATATCTCTTGAACTGGTAAGTTTATCCAGTGATCTATCAGTGACCTAGTAGGTTGGTTCTCCCCCTTGAAAAGTAATTTTTTTTCTATTTAATTTGTTGTTCTTAAAACCTTTTTCTTTTTTATGGTATACTCAATAGTTTTACAATACAGTGAAATGGTCTTTTCAATTACTTAATAAACCCCAACTTACTGGTTGTCTTCATTCAGCAAATATATATTATCAGGGTATTATAGAAGACAAAAACTTTCTTGGGATTGAACAATAAAAAGGTGGAAACCATCCATTCACTGGATAGACTAGTTATTTTTTTAATGTGTTTTTAAAGTTAAGGGGAACCTTCATTCTTTGCCACGGCATGACGTCACGATTGGGGGAAACCAGAAAAAAAAAAATTAATGAGTTAAACCATAGTGTTTGTTTTCCCCTCGAAATGATTAAATCTAAGTGGTTGAAAAGTATGGTCACATGGCTTTCCGTGGCAAAGAATAATGAATCAATTCTTTAACTGACATTTTTCATTTAGCTCCCCATCTAACCTTTACACATCATGATGGGAGAGCGCCCGGTGTCAGTTTGATCACTGCTGTTATTGGTGAACCACTGGTGGTTGAAACATCGTTTAGCGACTTTGATCTGTCCAATGATTTCAAAGTGGATCTTTATAAACTGGTATCAACTAGCCATACAAAAGCTTCACGTAAGTCAATTTGGGCGTTATCTAACCATCCGAATGTGGCGTGTGCGTGGTGTGACGGATACAGAAGGTTCTCAGAATTTTTGACGGAAAGTGTTTTTTTCGTCTATATTCCTTGTATGGAAGTCAACACTCTCCGTCAAAATTTCTAAGTATCTTCTGTATCCGCCCTTCAGCGTCTAATGATAAAATAACATTAAAATCTAAACCATTTTCATCGATTTTTTATGCTGATTCTTTTCAATTTTCAAACATTAAAGTCAAACATTAAAAGATGACCCTCGACTCTGGCCCCAAACAAATCACGACCCCGTGATAATTTTTTGAATAAGGCGGAAAGAGTTCTTGTTCTGGAAAACCGCGTATACGAAAACAAGTTTGAATTGGGTTTTGCTTTTTGTTGTACTGCTTTGATGGGATATCTTATAGTTTCAAAAAACATAAATATAGGACTTAATTAAGTTTTGAAATATCTATAAGAAAGGTATAGAGCGCAAAAATACTTATTAAAGTTAACCCTATATGCAAATCTGGAAATGTAGACCTTGTCGAGAACTACAGACCCATACCTATTTTACCAACACTGTCTAAAATCCTCGAAAGAACAGTACATGACCAACTATTCATTCTTTGAAGATAACAAATTGCTTTCTGATTGTCAAACTTTGAAATTCTTTTAAACCCTTTCCGTGCCGAGGGGTTATTTTTTAACCCACTTTCTATTGCTGAAGTGTTAAAATAAATGTCATAGCTATAATTGCCAATGTCGGGTATACACGACATGTAAATTATCAACCGCATTGCCGCATGTCGGATATATCCGACATGAACTTTCTTTCCTATTTTGCCAATGTAGGATATATCCGACATGGAGTTTTATGTCTTAATTCGTATGAGAGACTGGGGGCAAGTATCATTCCATTGCTCAATAAAAATTAGTTGTATGTTTATATCGGATATATCCCACATTGGGAAAATAAGAAAACTCTTTTCAGAAAGTTTATTTTTTCGGCAAATAGAGTGTACATTTTTTTAAAGGTTGCGGCAAAGGACTTGAAAATTAACATGTCGGATTGGCAAACAAAATGATTATTCGCATGTCGGGTATATCCGACAATGGCACGGGAAGGGTTAATATACATTAGTTCTATCCTTTTTGCTTTTGGTCAAACTGATAGTTTACCCCCCGATGTCTTTGAAATCGAAAAATCAAGGAAGTCGATATTTGCTCTTGTTTTTTGAAAGTGCTAGTTGTACTAGGCTGCCGAAAGTAATTTATTTTTTTGTTCTAACCGATAACCCTACTAAAAAGGAACAAGAAAACTCCCCTATACGGTTATTGAACTCCTCTCTAATCTCAAGATAAAGCTATTTATTAGCTATGTTACCCCTTTATTTTACCCCAGTCTTGGTGAGATTACCGGCTTTTTGAAGGCTTTCCGTACAATTTAACATATTGTATCGGGGAGGTATTTTCGGTCGGTAATTTATTTCTCTATTCAAAGAACAAGAAGAAAAATTCTAGCAAATTGCCTTGACTAGCATTTGTATTACAAGACATTCATTTTTATCAAAAATTTCATATTTGTAAATTTTACAGACCGTTTATTCCGCCCGATTTCGCGAAAATTGATTGGCTTAGATTCCCGAAATTTGAAAAATTTGATGGCGGACATTTTTAAGCAGGAAACATTTTTTCAAAAAATCGAAGCTGATAAGTGGTGTGTAGTAGTGGTGGTGGGACTTTAATTTTTCAAGATGGAGTCTGACTTTGTTAGATCAAACCATTACTGGAATTGGACAAAGTATATATACAAATACAGTTCCTGTGTCAATTTGAAGAAGATTAAAACTTTTTTCATTAAGTTATGAACAAAAACAATGATTTTCTTGAGTGCCCATATTTTTGTTTGATTTTTCAAAATGGAGCAAACCATTATTGAAATTGAATAAAGCACATGTAGTACAATTCCTGTGTTAATTTGAATGATTTGAAGAAGATTGAAATATTTTTCATGAATTTATGGACGAAAACAATTATTTTCTCAAATTTATAGTTTTCGCTTGTTATTGACCGCTGTCATTTTTAGTTGGAATCAGATTCTTTTACAACAAACAACTACTAAAATTTGATTAAGCTTGTTTTTGACCGCTGTCACTTTTTTGGAATCAGATCTTTTTTACAACAAACACCAATAAAATTTGATCAAGCATAAAGAAGTACAGTTCCTGTGTGAACTTGAAGAAGATTAAAACATTTTTCATAAAATTATCGATCAATCGATCGATCGAGTGAAGGTTAGCTTGATTTACAAGAACTATATTAATAATCAAACATATTGTTAGACCACCCTCATCGATTTCTAGTAAGCGAGCTTTTAACCCTTCGCTATTTTTCAGGACTTTTAGGGAACGATACATCCATAATTGATCTCGATGATAAACAACTACCCATTGATGTTCATGGAACACCCAGCTTTGTTGATGATGATGGAGTCATTATGGAGCACATGAACCGCTTCGTTAAATACGATGTAAGCTCAAAGCGTCGTTGGAAGATGTCGATTTTTCTTAACACTAACCGTCCTGGATATTCCGTGCCGAAAATTTTATAAATCTTAGTTCTTTGAGAAAAAGTTCACAATCGACCCTTAAAGAGACCCTTTGGCGAAATTTTTCAAAAATCGAGACCCTTTGAGAGAGTCTTTTCTGTTTTTTTTCGAGACCCTTCGAGAGACTGGGAAGCTTTATGCCAAGCACCTTATTTTTGACCTTGCACCCTTCCTCCCCGCCATATCTAGAAAAGGTATGGTTTAGTACGGTTGTCATACGGACTTGCTCAAATTTATGTTAAAAATAACTTTTTTTTTGCTCTTGAAAAGTCACTTTTTTCAAAATATCACGTTGTTCTTATCCTTTCATCTTTATTTTTATAGGTTATATTTTTTTTATTTGTTGTTTA
Organism: Tiaropsis multicirrata; assembly: GCA_032270745.1. NCBI lineage: Eukaryota > Metazoa > Cnidaria > Hydrozoa > Leptothecata > Tiaropsidae > Tiaropsis > Tiaropsis multicirrata. The sequence goes on from JAUJPO010047508.1 coordinate 7,009, forward strand.
TAATACGTTATACTTCTGTGAGTCTATTGTTTTGTGTGTGTTCGTTTTTTATCATTTCATCAGCCTTTTAATACTTTTTGGTTGCTGAGCTTAGCTCTTCAGGCCGATCTTCACTTAACGAGAGCAGCGCGCGCTTTTTCTGTTTCTCTGTTCTGATTGGTCTCGAAGATAATATTACGTCATTTTGTTATGTAATTCTTTCTCCGAGACCAATCAGAACAGAGAAACAGATTCAGCGAGAGCTGCGCGCACTGAGGGGAGACCGGTCTTTATACAATGGACTGAGATACAGATTCTTTCTGGAAAAGTCCAATAAATTTTTGCATGTTGATTTTCTTTTGCAGGTTGAAAACATCAACAACATGGGAACATCAAAGCAATTGAAAATAACGATGCCCAACATAACACGTCGCTCATTCGCTGATTACATGTTGATCGTCTCGGTTCGTTATTCGTACGATGTTTTCAACTTCACTATCGTTCAAGGTACAATTCTATGATAAGACGTTGTTTTGGCCTTATAAGACGTTGTTTGGACGCCAAAATGACGTACTGTGTTTACTGGGTATAGCTTTAAGGCCGGTCTCCTCTCAATTTGAGAAAAACTATTTTTCACGAGTATAAACTTTCATAAATAAAGAGTAAAAGGGGACATTTTCAGCTGAAAAATGGCTCAGAAGTGACAAATTCATGTCACATTTGATACACGGTATTAATCAATTGACTTCAAAAATGCTTTTCAGTGCTAAACTTAACATACATACTGATTTCAAGTTTCAAATTTGAAAAATTTCATTTTTAGAATATTTCAAGGATTTTTCGAATTGCCCTTTTCAAAATTTTCAAAAGCATAAACTTTTCGTGAAAATCACGAAAAATGCGCGGAAGTTTGTGCTCGCGGAAGTTTGTACGCCTTAAGTACATAATGGATATCATATATGAAGGCTAATGCTGACCAAAGTTATAAAATTGTTATTTTTCTATTTTATAGATAGCTATACAGACGCTTTTCCAATAACCACGATCCTCATAGTATTGTTTACCTTGTTTGTTTTTGTTTTGGTCATCGTAGCTTTTGTTTACTTCAAATCTCGTCGTCGTCGCAAAGCCCGCAGTCGCTCAGATGTCAGACCGCTGATGTCTCACAATAGCGGTTTACAAAGTGTGAGCGTGAGACGGACCCGACGAAATTCATTTTACGATGAACATATAGATCCTGAATGGGAGGTTCGTTGATAATCGAGTTTTAAATTTGTCTCTGTCAGCCAATACTTAAACATCTCAACCCTGAATGGGAGGTTCTCTGATAATCGAGTTTTAAATTTTGTCTCAGTTATCCAATACTTTTAAGCAACTCTAAAACAAAAAGTGCTCTCAAGTGTGGAATAAACACCACCAACCCCTACCTCTCTAATTATAATTTTTTTTGACAGAATTTCTCAAGTACCATATTTTTTTGCCTATTTCTGTCCTCTTTCAGTGTTTTTAACAGTTGAGATTTCCGCCTATTAGAGGTCCCACCGTTTATTATTTTTAAATTTTGGAAATTTTCCTCATCCCCTCCGGCACATGAGATAATGCTTTTTACTGCTTTGAATACAGCTACTATGAAATGATTTTAACAATTTCGTACAGATCGATGTTGGCAAACTCACACAACAAGAAGCTATTGGCACTGGCAACTTTGGAGATGTGTACCGTGGTCAGCTTGACGATATTAATGGTAACTTCACAACTGTTGCCATCAAGACTGTGAAAGGTATGAAAATAGTAACGGATTATTAAAATCGTCATTGTGGTTATTCTCACTAGAATTTGCGCCCTTCAGCCTCACTAAGAAACATCCTCACCTGGAATTACACTCTTTCATGAAATTATTTTTGCGAGGTTTATAACGATTTTTCATGAAAATTATCTTTGTAAAGTCAACGATCCATGCCAATTTTTTCCTGAGAGATATTGTATGTTATCATATAATTCATCTGCCAAATTGAGACCATGTCATTTTTTAGTACAAGTATCTAAAAATTGCTTGAATAAAAGAGACTAATTTTTTTTCTCGGTGCTTTGTTCTCCAAACTGATTTAAAAGACTTTACAACGGAAAACTTTAATGGGCTCAATTATTTGGCAGCTCCATACCCTCCGATATGTATGCCATAATAGTTGAGTTTGTTTGATGACGGCTTTGACGAAAAGCTTAATAGCCAGGGAGGAGGGACTTAACGCAGATTTTCGACGTCGTTTTTTGATTGGAAGAAATTTATTTCGTTTTTATTGTATTCAGCATCGGCATCAGATAATGACGTCAACAATTTTTTCAAAGAGGTGGAAATGATGAAAAGAGCAGATGGACGCAATCATCCGAACGTGTTGGCGTTTATTGGCATTTGTACACGTAAGCTTGTTGTTCATTTTGTTGTTACTACATCGGATAGATCTTATTAAATATTTCCCGTTTTCCGAAAGGGAAATATTTCTTAAAACGGGCTTTCGTCTTATTTTTTAATGATCGATGTAAAACGCCTGAATACGCTTTTATTGGGGCCCTCCACACTACCACCAAAAATCAAATTTGCTAACATTTCAACATTGAATAATCACTTGTGGTGCAGAATTCAGAGGATTTATAAACTGCGAGTTGCGTGTTGCATGTTGCGAGTTGCGTGTTGCAATTAAAACTGCGAGTTGCGAGTTGGTTTTTGCGAGTTGCAAATAAATCTGCGAGTTGCGATTTGCAATTAAAACTGCGAGTAGCGAGTTGAAATTTGAAATCACGAGTTACAATTTGAAATCACGAGTTGCAATTTGAAATCACGAATTGCAATTTAAAATAACGAGTTGCAATTTAAAATCACGAGTTGAAAAATAAAATCAAACTTAGGGCAAATATTACATTTCGAAACTTTTTTATGAAAACATCGATAGATATAGTAGAAAAGTCTTCTGACTATGATCATAATAAGGGCAATCAAATATCTCCACTCACAGATTAGATCGCAACTCTTTCGCAAATCATCATTGTTGCGTGTAAATTGAGTTTTATTTAAAATTGAACGTTTCTAAACATTCGAATTCGATTTCAAAAAGAGGCGTGCAATATAAAACATAAACAAAACGAATAAGAAGATTACAGACAGCTGGGCAAAGATGAACTATATATTTCAACAAATAAATTTTAGGGCTGTTCCTTTTTTTTCTACATGTCTTGAAGTTATTTTGCTTGTTTTAAGTTATACATACAGTTTATTTGCTGCAATTACACTGTTTTGAGGGGATAAATTTTGTTTGCTTTGTTATTTTGACATGCAATACATGATGGATGAATTACTTTTTTGATGTTTTGTTTTTGTTAATGGACCTAATTTTTAAGGTAAGCAGTTGTAATCAAAAGGAGGAGGAAACTATTATTAGGTAATTTTATACTGAGACGATAAAGTCGTCTCAGACGAGTAGTTTGTAAAATGAGCTCTGCGGATGAGATGTTCTTATTGAAACTTGAATGGAAAGTGCACTCCTACATAATGCTCGTTTTACAATATTTACATCTCAGATTAATCTATCGTCTCAATATAAATTGAACTTTTCTCTTTTATAGATCTTTAATTATAATAGTGACGACTTATAACAGTAAATTTTGAAAAAATTAATGCTCTTAAAGTCCTTTATATTTGTGCTGGATTATCCGTTGCCATAACTCATGTATACAAAATAGAAAATTATATTTGATCATCGTAAAAAATGAAATAAAAATGAAAAATAGGGTAATTCGCAGTTACATTTTTAAACTCGTGGATTAAAATTGCAACTCGCGATTTGAAATTGCAACTCATGATTTCAAATTGCAACTCGTGATTTCAAATTTCAACTCGCAACACGCAGTTTTAATTGTAACACGCAACTCGTAACTCGCAGATTTATTTTCAACTCACAAAAAACTACTCGCAACTCGCAGTTTTAATTGCAACACGCAACTCGCAACATGCAACTCGTAACTTTCGTATTATGAAGTCTCAGAATTCAGAAGCATATAACTTTTGCAAATCAGAAGCATGCGATTTCTTATTCAGTATAGACGTATAGACATGACTTGACAACAAATAGACTGAAATATTTATGAAATATATTTTCCAAATAAAAAGAGCATTAATTAATTTCGTATTCAGTATTATTCTACAAATCAGAAGCATGTAACTTATTCAGAAGCTAATATAATAAAATTAATGTTGAAATCAAGAAGATGAGCCTACAGTGTTCGGTTTAAGTTTTATTTTATTTTATTCAGAAGCATGTAACTTAGAGCAAACACTTAAAAATGTATAGAAATATTTTAAAGCAATACATTTCAAAAAGCAGGCTAGGGATGCTTTGATTTAATGAAATCTTATAGAGCAAATAGAAGGGGAATATTTAGTCGCATTTTTGCGAATCTTGTTTCCTGTAAAAATGTCTCTATGATGGGAAAATGGTTCGTGTCAAGTACTTGAACAAACCCTGCAGAGTAATGAACTTTCATATTGTCAAACATCTAAAAGAAATCCACCTCGTGGGGAGGGTTAAATTAGTTTTTATCGGAACGACGATATCGACAATGACGAAGAGCGAGAGATGAACGTGTGTTGTCAGGGAATCAAATAAGCGAGACTAATTCTTCTTTAATGTTTGAAATGTTTGCAGTGTGTATTTGGCTAAATATCTCTGAAGTCTTTGTAAATTTGAGTGCCGCACTGCTGTACCATTTCTATAATTAACAGCGAACTTTTGGGATGGATATTAATAGATAAGCATCGCCAACAACCTCACTCAGTAAAGAGACGTGACTAAACGGTGGCTAAGCACGTTCATATTGCGATACATACCATACAAATGATCAAGAAACTCACTCACCACCACCACAAACAAACCTTGGAGTAACAGTGCGCACACCTTCTGCACAAAACGGAAAAAACATCTTTAATCATCTTAAAATATAGTAGTAACCAAGTCTCAAAAATAGTTTTGTATGATTTGAATTTATATGGATTTTATTGCCTCTGATACGAGGTAAGATTTGAAGCTTCAAATTTATTTTTTAGCAAACGATTGCTGTGAGACCTAGCCTAGCAGGCTTGACGCTCGCTGATGCTTCTGAGTAAATTATGCGTCTTACTCAATGTTTACGCCTTTGCGCTCGATGACCTCCCAGACATTGAGAAAGAAGCATCAGCGAGCGTCGAGCTTGCTTGATGTGAGACAAAAACATTTCCAAATTTCTATTATTCAAAGAATAAAGACTGTTTGTTATGAGCGAAAGATGATATCAGCTATTATGTCTCCCTCTGTTAAGTTTATCGGGTTAGAAATCATCAGATCACCACATCAACGAGAAAGAAAATTGATTAAAAAACAAGAACTTGGTTAAAATGAAAATCGATTTTCACCATTTCAAAAATAGAAGATGTTCCAAGCATTAAATAATGTTATGTTTTGTACAATGTTTTTTTAAGGGTAGAAAGGCGCAAGAGAATGTTTTGGAACAAAGTCAACATTTTGTTGTTGTTGTTGGTCGCATCATATCAAACGTATGTCATCGAAAGATTTCATTCAACAAATTACACTGATGATGACGAAATTGCAAACAAACGCCAAAGCTCTGACCAAGAATGCCCGTAAGTGAGTGCATAACTGAGAATTAAAGCCTGTAAAAAAAATTGCCTACAGCAAAGTAAATGAATAAGGAACAAAATACCCCCAGGCCTTGACATCCCGTGTTTTTCCCTGGGAACGATAGATCAGTCGTTTATGAGTTCTGTTTTTTAATTCAAGACACAGTCCATTTTATTTCAATAACTGTTATTCTATGTTAAGCCAAAGCATTGCAATCTTTTTGGACTTGGCTTTTGTGATTACAAACTCGATTGCAAAAGGAACACATTGTATTGTTAACTTTTGTTCGATTTTGATTGATTAAAAAACTGCAAACGTTTTGAAACATCATCACATTTTTTTAATCGGCAGTCGGACTGATATTAGATTGCTATAAATCTCGATCGATTGTCTTTAAGAACATGAATAAAAATCCCTGAGGCTGAAGATGGTTGGAAAAATAAAAAACACCTAGCCTCCACCAAAATGTTGATGTTCTAATAAGAAAAACGTGTAGTGGCTTTTCATTTACCGTTTCATTACATTAGTCAACAGTACACCAGTGTCACTGACGTACAAAATGCGTTGAGAGCTTCATCATTTGCTTACGAAAGCAGCGGCATAAACATTGGACAAACTATCCCTGAAACCAATTTCAAAGTAACTCATGTCGAAGAACAAAAACTCTCGCCAGAAGATGAAGGTGACCCAGGTTTTCGAGTTTTCGTTGCTGAAGATGAAGATACAACTATGGTGGCTTTCAGAGGGACAGATGGGTGAGAAAGAATTCTTTGATTCTCCTTGACAATCTTGCTCTAGCTTTAGAGCGTCGAAGACCTACTAAATTATTTTGAGTAAGATTGTGTAAAGTTGAAAAAAAGCCATAATTAAAACCAGCTTTTTTACTAAAACTAAACTAAACCCAGCTTATTTTGGGTGACATTTGTGACATAAGACAATATAAAGATTCTGCTGGTTTTTTTAATCGAGCCTACACATGTACTCCTTCCTTCGAGATTGATGTAAATAAGGTCAGCTATAGCTACCACTTTCAAAAGTATTGCATTGAGTAGGGTTAAAAGGGCAGTTATACTGTGTTTTGGTGATTTTCTGCTATTCTAAAAAAGTTTACAACCTCATGACCGTGATGGTGCCAAGACAGGGGGAGAAGAATACAATGGACGCGTAAAGGGGATTGTGGTCGTGAAAAAGTGACTGAAAGTGACGAAAATTCCAAAAACATTTTTAATTTTTTATTTATCTGACAAATATCTTATCTAAACAAACCCAACAAAGTCTTTTTACCGCATTTATTCACTACCAAACCAGTGACTCGCCAACGAAAATGTAGCCTTGTTAACAGACTTTAACCAATTTGACCTTCGGGCCAAAGCAAAGTTTTTTGTTTAAAACAAAAGTTTTTAGCAAAAAAACAAAAACAACGAACTAGAGCGCACAATGATTTTCGTGTATTTTAGAAATGACCAACTATTAGATCAAATTATCAACACATTGCAAGATATGGATGGAAAGGAATGGAACATTCTCAACCAAACAGTCAAAATCAACGACTTTTTCTTAGAAGGTAAAACGAATAGAAGTCGTTTGGAATTATCTTAGAATCTACAATTAGAGTAGGCTACGTCATAATTTCCTTCGTTCAGAGCGTAAACTCCTTCTCTTCGGACTAGGCGCTTTGCTCTTAAAATGAATATAAAACAGCGAGATTTACTGCACATGCGCATTACGATTTTCTTTTGAAAACAAAAGAATAATAAAACAATAAACTGCGTCGACCAATCGGCTTTAGAAGATTAAAATGTTTATTATTAAATTTCTTTTGTTAAATAAAAATTTATGCATACACCCTATAGAAGATTGTTTACAAATCTCGGGGGGATCGTTATTGGCCAAGCATATGAAAGCCTATAGACCAAGAGAAAGACCTAAAAGCCTGGAGCTCTGTCTATTATGTAGTTTACTCTTCCGTGAAAGTCTGCATGGTCATTAAATTCTTTATAAATTTTATTCAAATTGGCTTTCTTTGATTTCCAATCCTTGATAGCAAAATCAGTCGAAAATTAATTATAAGAACTAAAGTGTGATTTGTTTTGTGGGTTGAAACCTATGTACATAATTTTGCGAAAAATCCTAGTTTATATGTGATTTAAATGTTTTAAACCTCAAAGAATTTTGTATTTTCTTACTTTACAAGCTGAAAGTGATCAATCTACATTGAACCCCATCAACAGTACATGTCCCCCAGACAAAATATTGAAACACTTTAAGAATCACTTCAACCCAGTTGACCCATCTCAAACAAGAACACCAGAAGAGTTTACCGAAGAAAACTTACCCGAATTCGTTGAGCAACTACGCTTAATTTCGGAAAACAACCCCATCACGGATCTTCCACCTTCGATTGAGGAGATTCAAAAACACTTGAAAACTTTAAAGGCTAATAAGGCAAGTAATGATATCGAGCCTGAACTGTTAAGTAAATTGAACAATCATCCTATCATGATACAAGTCGTCCATCGTATTATGATAAATTTGTGGGAAAATTTTGACCTTCCAAATACATGGGGAAACTCTCGTCTAAAGACTCTATGGAAAGGCAAGGGATCCAAAAAAGACCCAGCTAAATACAGGGGCATTAGCATCGGATCAACTGTTTGTAAAATGTTGATCAACATAATTCTTGAAAGAATCCGCTCATGGTATGAAGCTCAATTATCCGACCACCAGAACGGATTCCGGAAAAATAGAGGGACCACTGACGGAATATATACCATAAAACGTGTTCAACAAATATCTAATCGCAAAAAGCAGCCAGTTTTTCTTTTGTTCGTTGACCTATCCGCTGCATTTGACCACATACCCCGTCGATGGCTATTTGAGTCAATATCTTTACGATTCAGATCAAATCAGCAACCCAAAATCCTGTCCATACTCAACCTTCTATACACCAAGACCTCATTAACATTTGAAGAAAACACCTTCACAACGTCGTCCGGTGTCAGACAGGGCGGACCAGAAAGCCCCCTACTTTTCAACCTTTACATTGATTTCGTTATGAGGTTATTCATTGAAAAGGGTAAACAACTCAACATAGATTTCTTCGACCACTCCTTCAGAATCAACAGTAAATCCTTCACACGGGATGAACGATCCCAACTAAAACAAGAAAATAAAAAACTCTTTGGAAAGTCATTACTGGAATGGTGTGGCTACGCAGACGACCTTGTTCTTTTTGTAAATTCTCAATCCGGTCTTCAAAGTGCATCTGAGAGCCTCGATAGTCTATTCTTCAAATTCGGTTTATCCATAAACATAACAAAAACCGAAACCATGATCATCAATTTCCGCGAAGAAGCTCAATATCCGGAACCGATTATCACTTTAAGAGGCATACCACTGAAAAATGTTACTGAATTCCGTTATCTGGGCTGCTGTATTAAATACAACGAGCCTAACACTGGTGAAAC
>JAUJPO010047519.1:0-16120 GCA_032270745.1 Tiaropsis multicirrata
TAAAATTTTCTCTTTATCACGATCACGCAGGCAACTTAGATCACGCAATCACGCACTTTAAAATTTAAAATCACGCCGTCACGAACTAAAAAAAGGGCTATCACGTCGTCACGCAAACCGCTGGGGGGGGGGCCTCTTCAATGGTAACCATCCATCCAAATACAATGAAGATATTTTGGATAAGATCAAAATTCAGCACGGTTTCTCCTGGTACAAAAACTCAGCGAGCAGGCAGCTAGCGAAAGTTCGAAGGTGGGAAAGTTTTGATTGGTAGCTTTGGTTCTTTTAGATTGACATTTCGAATTTTCTAAACAAGACATTTTTCAGTTGTTTTTTTCTGTTAACAAACCTGATTATGGTTTTCTTTTACTATTGTTTCTTGTAGGTGGTAGTCTGATTCTGAACTTTTGTTTCATCTTAAAGAGTGAAGGTGTAGTTGTAGAGTTTGTCTTGTAGTAGGATGCAATGTGACGTTACTGGTTGGCTCGGGAAGTTCTGATCTTCTATGATTCCATAAAAAAAGTTATGAATAACTCCAATGTAATGTTAAGAAAAGAAAATACAAAGAAACTTCTAAACATGAAAAAGCTACTCCTTGTTCAGAATCGTATTGCGAAAATAAGCAATATTGTCAAAAGATTTGTACGCCTTTGATTTCAAAGGAGCAACCACATTGCAGTTAATGTCAGTAAACACAAAATCAACACCGGAGTCCTTCGTTGTCAAATCTCTTGATTCGTTCGAGCATACAATCTTTCTCCTTTTCTCGATACGACATATTTTTTAAATGCATGAACGTTGTGGTCGATTCCTGCCAAATACATTTGTTGTCTGTAATGTTGGTGCTCGAAAGACATTCTTTTGGGTGCGTACTTCAGAACCATTAAGTTAAAACATCCCCCCCCCCCCATTTTTTTTGCGTCTTCAGTTGAAATTTGTCGGATGTAACCCCCTAGCTTGAGTTTCCACGCGTAACTCATTCGCTTTGATCATTTTCAGGTGACGCCCTGCCGTTCTTTGTTCAGTGAAGGTGTATTCGGGCGCTCCGGGGTGGCGTTGCTTTCGGCTTCAATATCCGTCCGCCCAAAGTTCTTCTTAATTGCATCATAAATAAACCTTTTCATAAATTAAGTCACGAGCAACGACCCTCATTTTCATACAGCTGCCAAGGTGATTATGTCTCAGGAAACTCAAAATGACACATCTGTCAATGAAGTCAAGTTTTGATAAGCCCCCTTGGGATTCGGTTACCATGGCGCTTAATCCAAAACGAGGCAGTCGTTGCTCGTGACGTAATTTATGATAAGGTCTAATATATACTTCTTGTATAAAGATAATATCAATAAATATAGAATAAATAAAAAATAGATTTTATGAATTTATGCAATTATATGGTCAAACCTCTCGAACATCATCTGATTGACTTCGTGTCTGTCCGATCCATTCTCAGTAGAGCTTGATGCGATGTTACTGCAACTTTCCGCATCTTGTGGGATGGTCTCACCAGTCAAACTGTTTGTTTCGGAAATTGTTAAGTGCGATGTCATCCGTTACCTTTTCTGCTGGCTTAACATCTTTAATTCCAACTGCGAGTGGGTGTACTTTCCGGTTTTTTCGATTCCGTTTTGAAAAAGTTGAAAAAGTTAGTCTTTTCTCGAGACTGATTTTCTCTTTTATATAGTTTTTTGCTATAAATTTTCGTTACTCGGATCTTTTTCATTAAACATTTTAAAGTATACATCTTTCACTGTCAAAGAATATGCTTTTAATTTCTTTTCCATTACTTTCAATTGTCTTGACTGTTTTCTTTCGGTATCTTCGATGAAAGTTTTCCAAAGGAATGTCACGATGGACAAATAAACGTTGTATTCAAATAGTTTCTCGTCAAGACTATACCCTAAAAAAAGTAAAATTAAAAGAAAAAAAAGATGCGGATAAATATTCCTCGGTGGTACTAAAGAAAACAACTTGGTTGCTTTCCATAAATCCTAAATTACAGCTTGATGGGAATTTTGTCCAGGTTTGAGTATGAAAATCTTTTTTTATCTTGCAATGGTATAAATGGTAGATCATACTAGCTAAGGTGAAATATTAAATCTGTAGTACAAATAAACAATAATTTTTTAGCTTGGTCTGCTCTTTCAGAAGATAACACTCTAGGCAAAAGGTTGTGTGTGGTTGTTGACCTGGTTGTTCTGTACCGTCTCCTCCAAGATGTGTTCGTTCTTGAGGATGTTTCTCTTGGTGGTGTCCTCGTTGGTGCTCGTCTTCTTCTCCTCCGCTTGGCGAATATCCTTCCCAGGCGAAGTGGCGGTGGTTGAGTTGTTTGGGATGTGTGTTGTCTTCATACTACGTAGTAGTTGAGGTCTGAGTAGCGCCAGACTGGCGGAATTCATGGATCACCTCTCTGAGTCTCTGAAGATCATCCACTCTGAAGACCGCTTCGTTGTTCTTTTTCAGTTTGTCCGTCAGTTCAGCTAACTTGTCCGAGATCATCGGGCAAAACTGCTTGAAGTAGTTGCAACGACCAACTATGGATTTTATTGCTGTTTTGATTGGCATCTTGTCATCTAAAACGGCAGTGATGGCTCTGAAAATCTGTTCTTCTATTCCGTCGATCTTGCTCTGATCGATGGAGATTCCTTTCTCTGATATTACATATCCCAGATAGTTCAGAGACGACATTCCGAAATGACATTTTGCTGGACTGATTACTAACTGCTTGGACACTAGAAGCTGAAGTGTCTCGTTGGTGTTCTTGAACAATTCTTCTATTGTCGCGCCAGTGATTATGATATCGTCGATATAACCGTGTGAGTGTAGCGTGTTTTCAAGTAGGGTTTGGATTTTTTCTTGAAACATTGACGGGCCTACCTTAATGCCTTGGGGCATTCTTTTGAACTGGTACACTCCAAGTGGTGTTGTGAAAGCTGTCAAGTCACTGCTTTCCGGATCGAGTCTAAGCTGGAAAAATCCATCTGTCAAGTCAAGGGCTGTGAATACCTTGGCTCCAAGTAACTTGTCCAGAAGCTGGCGAATCATGGGTAACGGGAATATATCGTCCTTGATAAGTTCGTTAACCTTCCTGTAATCGCAAACGAGTCGATACAGCTGATTCCCTTCTTCGTCCTTTCTTCCTGACTTGAGGACAAGTAGGATGGGCGAAGCTGAACATGCTTTTGACGGATAGATCTTCTCTTGCGCAACCATAGTTCGCAACAATACTTTCAAAGATTCTTCCTTATCCTTGGACAGTTGATAAGCTTTCTGATTCTGAGGTAACAATGAAGGATCTTTTAACTGCAATTTGACGGGTTTGAAGTCGGCTCCAGACTTGAATTGGTCAAATCTCTTGGTCCATGTTGCTATCCATTCATCAGTGAAGAATTCTTTCTTTCGAGGATGTTCTTTGATCATCGACACTGGGTCGAGATCAGGCTGTGTTTCTAAGGATACTTGGCAGACATACTCTTTGGCATAATTCTGCTCGTATTCTTTCTTCAAGGCTTCTTTCTTTCGGAATCCCTTTTCCAACGCATCGAGTGTTGAGACGAACCATCGACCATTGCATCCTCCAGTGACAAGCGAGTACTGGAGATAGAACTGTCTTCCTATCAATGTCTTGTCGATTGATCCATCTATCACGAGAGCTTCTCCCTCAAATTCCTGGTCATTTCCTGGAATTCTGAAACGTAAGATGCCTCTACCAACAATCTTGAGCATCTTATTGTCTGCTGCCTTGAGTCGAAGATTTGTGACAGGTTCACTGAAGTCGATTCCCAGTTCCAATGCAGTCTTCATGGGTACAGTGGTTCTTGATGCCCCTGTATCAAAAAGTGCCTTGAAGTTGGAAGTCGAATCATGCTCGAGCTCGATGCACGGCGTATCTTCATCTATCGTATAGACGAAGTCTATCTCTTCAATCTCGTCGTTGAGGTTCGATACAATCTTCTGATGTTCGCTGGCCTCAACCGAGCAGTTTTCTTCTGCTTTGTCTTTGTCTTGGCGTTTCTTGTATTCTGGACAGTTAGCCTTGATATGTCCAGGTTTATTACACCAAAAACATGCTTTATTCTTGACGTTTTGGAGATGTTGTTGTTCACGATCTGCAATCGTTCGTTCTTTGCCTTTCTTTGGTGGTCTTGTGGTGTAGCCTTTTATTGTGGCATCAACTGCTGCAGTGATGTCGCCCAATGAAAAGGGTGCTGGATTTGCTGCTGGGGTAGTCTGCTGGATGACGTTGACTGATTCAGTTTTTCCGACACGAACGAAGTATCTCTTGGCTGAATCATACTGGAAATCCTTTCTGAACTGGCAATCCTTGATGCCATGACTATCCTTATAGCAAATCTTGCAGAACGGCTTTCCACGTTTGATTGCTTCACTTCTTGAAGGACATTGGGCATTCGCAGGTGCTGGTCCTCCTAACTTTGAAAGGTCTCCTCCAGAATTTCCTCTGTGACCATTTCCTTTGTTGTTGTTGTTGTTGTTGTTGTTGTTTCCTCTGGGGTGAGATGATTTGGATGCTTCTTGGTTGTCTTTTCCATAGTGTTTTAGTTGTCCATGTGTCCTTAGAGCTGAGTCGAACTCTGTGAGTACATCAATTGCATCATTCAGACATGTTGGTTTTCTAATTGACACTTCCATGGCGAATTGTGGGTTCAAGGCTTGCTTGAAGATGATATATGCTGTATCAGCATCTACTCCACATTCCGATTTGGATGCAAGGAATAAGATCAGGAATTCTTCCAAAGAACGTCCGTCTTGTTTCATACCCCAAAAGCGCTTGAGGGTTTCTCCGGAACTCACCGTCAGTTTGTGGGCTAACATCAATTGCTGTACCATTTCTGGGTACTTGACAGCGTTGTCTGGATTCTCATCGATCCAGTTTTCAATCTTCGCTTGTGCAATACCTGATAGTAATGTACGCATCATGAGAGCCTTCTTCATATCATCGAAGCCTTGGGCATTTGCCAACTGCTCGAACAATTTGATAAACTGCGCTGGATAACGGCATTCTTTTCCGCTGATGTTCCGAGAACCTGAAAATCTTGGATACATCTCCATACCTATCTTTAGAGCTCCTTGTCTTCTGATTTCAGTTCTTTCTTGGGCTGTAAGGGTGTTGATTTTGGCTCCTTCCACTTCAGTAACTGCTGCTATGTCAGTAACAATCACAGGGTCGTCAGATACTCCTGTCTTTCGGTGGATCTTACGCCTTAGAGACTGATTTTGTGCTGTAGCTCCAGTGATAATAACTTGATCATCATCGTCTGGTCGAGATTCTGAGACGTTGAATCTAATGTCGTCAGTGTCGCCAGATAGGTTTCTGTTTACGTTTTGAGGTCCCTCTATATCCGCTTTGGTTGCAGGTGGAATATATTCTGAGTTACCTCGCCTTTGTGGATTAGTCGCTTTGGAAGCAGGTGGACTCATCGACCGGCTGGGGACAAGGGAGCTCTGGGGTACTGTGAATGCAGGTGACCCACTCTCTTCCTCGTCTCCCAGAGGCTCGAAAGCCTGTTGGTCCTCCACATAGGCTCTAGAAATCCTATCTTTGGCAGCACCTTTTCTGCCTCCGCGAATTGTCGAGGAATAATTTTGTTTGGCTTTGACTGAGAGTTGAGATAGCATAATTTGGTACTCCTCCTCATCAGGCTCTAGTTGACGTAATTCTCCTTCCAAGAGAGAAGAGTATTCTGACTGGTAGTGATACTGCTTGTAGTAATTGCTCTCTCTCTTCACTAACGTACTGTAGGCTGGCTGATCAGGGTTTCTTTTCTGCTGGTCAGCTATGTGCTTCGTCAGTGCTAGATTTTCTTCGCGTAGCTTGATATTCTCCTTCATGGTGTTTTGCTGATTCTGAATCATCTCGAGATAGGCAATTTCGTTCCTATCTCCTTCCTCTCGCTTATTGCTGAGTAGAGATTGTGTTGTGTTCAGTTCTTCCTCGAGTTCATGCTGTTCAACTTGGATTTCCTCTATGATTGTGTCTTTCATGGTGACAGTTTGTTCCAGATGTTCATTTTGCTCCACGAGTCCAGAAACATCTCTAATCATAGTCTTGTACATCTTGTTGATCATATCAAAGATCCAACTATCCACGGCGATTCTGTTGAGTGCCATCCGATAACTAGGGATCAGTTGTTGAGCAGATATCTCGTCCAAGCTGTCCAGATAGGCGGCATATCCTTCATCAGTTCGCTGTGTTGTCCATGCTGTCATCTTTTCAATGTCCATGCCTTGGAATACTTGATAACTTGGTGGAATCGCGTCGAAAGGTACCACAAATTGTTGGTCATTTTCTTCAATTCTCACCAAAGGTGGTTTTCTGTCTTCCCAAGATAGTGCATGATCATTTAATCGATGGAGTTGGATTTTTGTTTTCAGCACGAGTTTCTTTGCAGGAAGAGTGCTTGGTCTTACCGGACTGTGATCATCATCGCCCGAGTGGAATAGGTCATGGTCTTGTCTTTCAAAGATCAATGGTGATGATGTTCCACTAGACATTCCTACTTCCTGACGGGTGAAACGAGGTTCAAAGGACTCGGCCTGAGCCTTAAGTCGTTCATCCGGTTTCAACTTCTTGAGACGGAGGATGGGCTGCAAATCATTTTGGAGTTGTCCATCACGTCGTCTGTCATCAAATCCCACAGGACTTGACCTTGATTCGTCTTCTGGGGCGGGTGGTGCTGTGGCTTGTTGTGGTGTACTTGTGCTGGGATTGTTGGTGGTGTTAGCAATGAAACTTTGTAACTGAGCTTTCATGTTACTATTTTCTTGCTGTAACTTATTCACTAACTCTGAGTTACCTCGAGCATCGTCTCTGATTTCATTCAGAACTTTGCTTATAGTAACGAACTGAGCAGGATCTCCCTCTTCAGACACTATACACACTTGGTCCATCATTCGTTCCGCCGAATTTAGACGTTCTTGCAAGAAAGATAAATCTGTCTTACCCTGGGGACGAGGTGGTTGTTGTTCTATCTGTTCCAGATAGTCTTCCACTTCTTTTCTTCTTTTGAATTGCTTACATGCACGCTCCTTCCAGTGTTTTTCCACTGCCTCTGCGTCATGTTGCCTAAGCAACTGGTTTTGTTCTGCTAATTCTCGGTTTTTTGTACCTAGCTCGAGAATAGTTCTGTTGAGCTTCTGCTCTTTTTCGAGGAGGTTTTGTACAACCTCTGTATCCCCACTACAATGGCTGAGAGTCTCCTCATTTTCTGAATATTCATTTTTGTTCTGTTCACAGAATACATCACTCTCTAAATTCTCTGAATTTGAACTCCAAACAACAGGTGGCCCATCGAAGGTAGAACCTCCAGGTATGTCGTTTTTTTCTCCGTCAGACATTTCACAAACGTCTTCGGGTTACAAATATGCGAACGCACTAGGGGCACCTTCGTCCCGTGTCTCAGACTCTGATCTCAATCAAGTGGAGACTCAGTGACAATGAAGTCACTGACTAGCTTGTAAGTAAATTTGCGAGCAATTTGATTTGCTTTGACCCAAATGACAAGAACTGCCTCAACAACTCAAGTCAGATGTTTATATTTAAAGACAAGAAAGAAAATTACTTCTTGAAAGGAGCAACACTACCGCGAGCAACTGAGGCGCCTACCCTAAAGTTGTCTAAATATGCAAGTATTACATATGATTGGAAAGAATTTTTCGTGCTGAACAACTTTTTTGCTTACAGTTTATCCTGAAAATCAAGCCAATAAAAGTTATGACTCTTCAAAGTCTCGAAATTATGACGTTTGTTGATTGTATATTTCTTGAGTTTGACGTAAAAAAGACAAATACTAATGAAAAATCGTTGTTTCTACGGAAAATGTCTAGTCAAACCAAATAATATAGTCAATTATAATGCCTAATAACATATAATATCTTGTCAAGTATCTGAAAATTCTTTTGATCTTTCAATTGAAACAGCAGGTATTATGTATCAAAAGAAATAATTTCAAGAGGCGAACAAAAAATTGCTTACGAAAAATCATGAAAAAAGATCACACAAAGTGTTATGAGCCTTAAAAGTCAATAACCAAATAACTTCTAGTCACCTTACCAACACTACCCAGAAAACTCATGAGCGTATGAAACCCACCAAGCCGACACACTATATCAAGGTCTTTTTCTTCCACTATTCCAACTGCCTTCTGCCACAAGGGTTGATCAAATGTTATACAAGGTACCTCAATCTTTTGCTTTTTCGCTTCATCTTTGACGAATAGGAGCGTCGAATAAAGACAAGTTTCATCCGAAGAACTTAGATCGATTATCGGCAGGAATTTTACTGAGGCTTTTGAAAACGGATCGTCGCTGTTTTGAGGTACTGCAGCAGTTTGCATGAAGCCTTGCCAATTTGGTCGTGGGGACTCTCGGGTTGAAAAATGCCATGCCATTTGCCAAATCAGATCGATGGTTTTTTCTGGATGATGATGTACGACTTCGCTTTTGAATTTCTCCGACAGATCTTTGATTTTGGTAAATTTCAATTTTGATAAACCACGCTCGTGCGAACCGAAGAAAGGTATTATTGGAACACCATTGGTAAGAGGCTTGCTTTCATTCTTCTTCAGACGCTTAATTGCTTTATACTTCTTGGTTTCACGAGATGCTATTGAAACAATACCCATACCATGGAATGTTCCTTTTCCCGTCAAAGTTCGGATGTTATTATCAACATTGTCAGCTGCCCATTGCTCAAATAGCGACGCAAACTCGCCATGTTGGTCAGAATCACCAACACCAACGCCGACCTCAGCGGAATCACCAACACCAACGCCTACCTCAGCGGAATCACCAACACCAACGCCTACCTCAGCGGAATCACCAACACCAATGCCGACCTCAGCGGAATCACCAACACCAACGCCTACCTCAGCGGAATCACCAACATCAACGCCGAACTCAGCAGAATCACCAACACCAACACCGACCTCAGCAGAACAGGCTGCTGCAGCTGCAGACTTCTTAAAGTTGGTCACTTCATCATAAGATACGGAAAAGCCAAGCTTAGCGAGATGATTTATAAACCATTTGCACTCGAATGACTTATCAACATCAACTCCAACTCCAAATGGTATCGGTGCCAACATCGATCTAGGTTTCGCAGACTGTGATATACATTGACCAATGCTGACCTGTTTCAGTTCCGAAGGAATAAGTTCTTTCAATAATGTAAGTAACACATCAGGAACCCATTGTTTCATGTAATTAATATCATCCATCTGTTCAATGTTTGGGTAGTGTGATTTTCCACTTTTCATCTGACGCAACTCTGATTTAATGATTTTTGCTGCTGCTGTGAGAATCGAGCTTGGTGTAGGAATTTTGCTTTTCTTGAAGCTATCCATAATAAACCAGGCGAAGTTTTGGAAACACAGCATGTTGGATCTGCCTGGCTCCTCCATGAAAATCAGATGATCCCCATAACGCTCTTTCAACTTCCTCTTGAGTTGCTTCGAGCTGTAGCATTGGGAAGAATCTCCAGAAATTTCAACCATTTTCTCATACACATCTTGCAGGAAATGGGGTTCGCATTCACTATCTCCTTCCAGCCAATCACATATATGCTCGAAATGCTTCTGCATGTTATTATTGACAGGGCGTCCAGCACTTTTGTCACTCCTGCTTTCTTTAAAAAACTTTGCAATACATAAACGGTGGTAAAATCCTTCATCAGCGACAATATCGATTGATGGCAGCAAACGATTTCGAACGGAATTCCCCCAATCGTCATCTCTTACATCACAATGCTTGAGTATACTTCAGAATAGGAATGGTCTCCACATCACTCGTATCGCTCTTACTGTTTTTGATATTCTTTTCTTTCCCACAAAATAGGCAGTGGATCTTCCATTTAAATTGATCATCGCTATCCACTGATGACCTTAGGCGTTTCCGACACGGTTCGTTTCCACCAGAAGACTTTCGCTTGTCAACAAATTTCCTCCTACAAACATGGTGTACGTAGAGTGGTTGCTTCTCCAATTCACTTAAATGTAAAAAAATTGTTAATGGATAGTATTTATCCCCGTAATCTCAAAAGTCACGCTTTGGAAAATCTTTTACTTTGAAAAAAATTAAACCTCAAAAGAACTTAAATATTTTCCTAAATCAATAAGACTGAAATAAAAATTCTCACTAAGATCAAGTCAAAATCAAATTTAACACCCCTGCTACATTTACCCGATGAGAAGCTTTCAACCAGTATACCACTGAGGATTAGATTCAAGAGCTATATCTCAAAAGAGACTTTTTCACATAACTTAAAAATATTTCAACACCTCTAAAGACCTCTAAAGATACTTCTAATGATACTTCAATCCTACCTAGAAATCTCTTATTCATAAGCCTGAAAACCTAAACTTAAAGTTAATCTCAGCAAACTGTAAATCGAATAAAAACCTGCTCAAATTTTCAAGCTTTCTTTCTTTTGCTAGTTTCTTGAGTGTCTTCAGTCCTGTCTGTTTCACTTGTACAAGATTTTCTGGCTCATCTTCTTTATCACAAAGCATGCAGTGAGATGCCATTACTCTTTCATTCCATCAATACTAGTATTTCATTTTAATTTTTAGTTTATGATTCTCTTAAAAATAAAAAAATTAAAATTAAAGAGCGTTACAAGTTACTGTTCCAATTAAATTCTAGATCAAACCAGATCAAACTGACAAAAAATTCCAAAATCTACAAAATATTGTACGATCAGTTCCATTGATGTTACTACACATTGTTATGATTGTCTACACTATAGAAATAAATAAACATTCAAAATCGAATGCTTGAGCACTGCAATGTCTTCAGCTTAAATGAGAAAAAGAAAAAGTACAATTAAAAAAAAATACATTCTTGAACCATTATAGACAGAATATACGGTTGAGCCAGTGATTCGTCCTGCCCTTTGCTCGAACCAAGCAAAACACTGAGCCTGGTTCCTTGTTACCTCTTCAACATAAATATATTGATCAGTTGGTGTCTTGCAAAGATCGGAAATTGTCTCTTCTGCAAGAAGTTGAAAATCATGAGAAGAAAGATCAGTGTTGGATTCTTTATACAAACTCTTGAGTGACAGTGGAAGCTTCAGGGGTTCCACAGTGGTTTCTTTTGCTGCATTTACAAATAGATCTTGATACTTGTCAAACAAAACAAGCCCAACAGCTTTGGGTGCTGTTTCTTTCAGACTTGACAGAAAATCATCAAATTCGTCAAGTGGTGGAGGTTGAGATGATTTTTTAATGATGTTTGGATTGAGCTTTGATTTAGCTTTTGCGGTATATAGATTAATTTCTGACACAGGCGAACCAAAAATATTTCTCGTAAATGTCTGGTTCCATTTACACAGTACGTCTGTTGGGGTAAACTTCGTGTAACCCATGCGAACAGCAGCCTCAATTTTAAATAGCATTGCACCAACATGGGAACACGTTTCACCGAGACTAAAAATAGAGAATTTAAAAACAACATAAATAAACCTGTTTGAAAAAATGGAAATACTTGCTTTAAAATTTTTTTAAATTTAAATTAGCAACTACATGTCATAAAAAACTTCTAACTACTATCCCTTTGTGACTTTAAAACTTCAAATAAGTTTGCGAATAATCAAAAATATCATTAAAATATTCAAGACTTACCCTGCCATGCAATCACAATGGCCAGCAATGACTGATCCAGTATCTTTCAATGCAACCCAAGGATGATGTTTATCAGCAGTAGTCTGGAATGAGGGTGTAATTTTTGCTTTCATAATTGTCAGGTTGCAGATTTTAAAATGATAAACTGGTTGGACCCATCCATCAATGAAAAACTTCCACGCTTCCAATGACTTGTAATTCTCCATTGCTTCAGGCGAATAAATTCCTGAATAATAAAAAAATATTTCATCTTTTTACTCCATTTTATATGACACATGAAAATGTTTATCCTATCTTATCACGGTTCATTGGATGTTTATATCCATGTATAATACGAGAAGTGTACTGCAGCACATTTAGTACAACACTACAACACAACCCAAACCAAACAACCAGCAAAAAGAATCTTTATTTTACACATGCAAAATCCATGCTTCAAAAAGTCAACAACTTATTCTACAGAATGAATGGGAGCCAAACTTACTTGGTGTTTTGATCACATAATGATAAAGGTCAGGGTAAGTATGGTCGGGCCACTGACAAGGATCATCCAGCCAACTTTCATCTGGTTCCTCGTATATACACCTTTCTGCACCAATTAGTTGTAACTTTAACTTATATCTTTGTTTGGCTTCATTCTGAAGTCCATCCATGTAGCTTTCTTTTTTCTTTTGTTCTTTAAGACATGTTTTTCCTGAATTTGTAGCCATTTTAAACCTCACTGTGACTGTTTTCTTCTAATTTTCGCTGTTTTCTTCTGATTTCGCAGTCTTAATGGTGTTTGTTATCCACCATTTCATAATGGCGCACATTTGAACGCACAATTAAGTAATCTTGTGACGTCACGCCGTGGCCAAGAATGAAAAGATCAAAAGCTTTAAAAATCGATTCCGAAGGTGATGATATACCTTAAAAAGATAACTTTATGAAGGATATAATAGAAAACTGAATGTATAATGATTGGTCAACAAAAAGTGTATTTTGTTTCATTGTGTCCCAATATGATAGAGCTCTATTAATTAACTTTTTTCTAAATTCTTTTGATTTAAAAGATTTTCATGCGATTGTTACAATTTTTCTTGTTTCAATCGCACAAAAAAATGTCTTTGTGTCCCCGCACCTTTAGGTTGGTTTCATTAATTTGATTACATATCTATATGCTTACTTTTTTCAAATGTTGCAACCACCATTTTCTGGATGGGATCACAGCACGGACCATTTAAAAAAGTTTGACCCCAACCAGGAGTTGCAAACCGATCATACGATATGGTTTGCTTGCCTTTAGCACTGGTGCTGACCTTGGCCATAAAGGTCACTGATTCCCAGTGATGATTGTAAAACAGCGTATTACCCTGATAACAGATATGTAATATATACAACAATTTGCCAAAAAAAGGATAGAAACAACCTTCATGTCATCAGTTCAATTTGAAATATAACGAATATCGTAATAATATCAACAGTAAGTATCAGTAACTAAAATTAATCTATAATTAACATACTCTTGCTTCAAACCGCATTTTTTGCTCTTTGAGCACTGTTTTCCCTTGGTTCACGAAGTCCTCCATTGACTTCGTGAGCCTCACAATTTCGTGTCCGGAGCTGCATTTTTTCTTCGCATTTGGGACCCACTCTTCACACTTATCGCATTTCTAGATTTAAAAAGGATATGGTGATAAATTAAACAAATCACATTACAGTGAATCTGTAATACTTTATTCGAAGAAACTTTCGCGTTTTTCGCGTGTTTTGGGTCAAATTCATTTATTCTAGCGAAAAAGACTTTTTTTTCAAAATTCACAGAAATTCACAGATTATCATAATTTTGTTTCATGTGTTGTCTCCGAATTGTATCATCCTTTGTTTAACTTAATTGGCAGACCCCCAAAAGTATTATTTACTAAATTTATCATTCGCAAAATTTTGAACAAAGACCAATTCGTGAATGTTTATACGAAAGTTTCTTTCCGCCAAAGTTTCTTCGAGTAAAGTATACTGCCCGGATTCTCTGGTTCGATTCTGAAGTTTCCGCGGAAACTTATTTTCACGGTTGATCCTGGTAAAAAATGACTATAACAATGGTAATAATAAAATTAATAATAACAATGAAAAAACATTCATGTTGTGGCTGATTACATCGAGGGAGAAGATTTTTTAATTGCAGCACAAAATTATAACCACAGAACACTATACTTTGATCGATCTTTGACCTTGATTTGTATTAAGGATTTGGCACATTTTATTCACTATAGAGAAGTTTGCAAACTGGCTTTGAGTCTTGTTGAATAGAAATAGGTGAACCATAGAAATTCAGCGAGGTATTCATCAATATAAATTTGTGAAAAAAGCACCTACTTTAAAAGCTCGTTTAGGATCATTATATTTAATATTCCGCTGCTTTTCTGTAATATCTAAAGAACAAATCATATAAATATGTACGAATATTTGTATATGCAACTATGTGCAATCAGAAAACTGTTTTTTCAAGAAATCTTTTAGGTGACCAATAAACGATGAAGGGTGCCGTAAATGGAATTTCAACTGTTAAAACCACGGAAATAGGTCAAGAAATAGGCTTTATTAAAACAAGCTTGTCTCGGCAAAATAGGGACTTTGCTTTGGTACTCTTTTTGTAGGGGGGGGACACTTTCCATTTTTTGGAAAAGAATTGCCAAATTTTGACCATTTTTTTTACCTAATATGTGCTCTAATTCAAAAAATATTTGAAATATCTTTGAAAACTCAACGGTTTTGAAACGCCTTCAGTGAGAGCAGCACTTTAAGCCACTTATTACCCCTCCTACTACCCTAGAAAAAATGTTGGGGACCCCCCCCCCATTCAATTACACCCACCCCTACAATTAGGGACAAAAGAGTACTTGGTATAATTATTAATGAACTAAACTAACTTACAGCTGATTTGATTGAACGAATTGCTTATTCCTAAAATGAAAAATATTTTTGTTTAAGAATTGTAAGTTGTAATACAATGTTGAAAAAAAGTACTGTAGACTTTCAACAACTTACTTTCAAAATCACAGAGTGGGGTGGAGTTTAAAGAGCAGTTAGTTATACTGTGTTTTTGGTGATTTTCTACTGTTCTAAAAAGGTCTATCTGTCTGTTTAAGGACCAGACCATATCTTAGGCCCTAAAAAGGCTAGAGATGATTTTCCATTTAGTTCGTTTTCTACTTACCTAAAAAAGAATTTCTGTTTCCTAGCTATTTTTGATAGCCCTGTTGAATTTTATGTCACTTTTTATCCACTTTTAAATAAGGGTTTAGAGGGCTGTTAAAACATGTTTATGGTATCCTAAATTTTGCGTTTTTTAATTAACAAGAGAGGATCTTGGTTTTCAGGTAATGCATTACTACCAAAGTCTAATCGTAGCATTGTCTTGAATACCTTACTAGTAAAGGGTGATTAAAATACTCTTAAATCTGAATTGTACAAAACACAAATCATGAGTACTCCAGCATATAGGGTTAATAGGTGACAGTAAAAAACTTATCATAAAAAGGAATCTATATATATTTCAGAAACGAATTTCAGTTGTTCTCTTTCTCAAAATCACTATATAAATTGTTATTGTCAGTGATGTCAGTTTTAATACAACATTGTATCCTTTTATTTTTTTACAAAAAAGGATCTCAGAATTCTTCAAAGCAGTTAAAATGACAGCAACATAAATGTGTGCCATTATAATAAATAATAACATGACGATTGTCAAAAGGTGTCTTTGTCAAGTCAATTGGTTCTGTTTCCCATAGGTCGTTGTGTCAGTCAGTTCTCTCCAGTCAGTGAAGTCAGTTTTGTCAGTTTCAAATACGTCCAAAGTCCAATCTAAAAACCAGTATACATATCTTTAAGAATGGTCAAACAATATCATCCAGCAACATAGTTAGTTTGTCAGCCATCAAGTTTCCCATTCTTAAACCTTTTTCATTGTAAAATTTTGAATACAAGAGTATTTAGAATGATAGCCTTACTCATTTTAAAAATTAAAAAATTTTGCAAGTTCCACTCAGTTGAAAAAGATCCTGAAAATGAATCATTGATTCAAGCCTAAGGAGTGAGACTTAAAATTTTTAATATCCTCAAAATTTCTCTAAACAGAAGGTTGTGTGCACCTTTTATGGACACCCTAGGTTTCAATTATCAATTATGAGAGAAGTAAAGATGCCATTTGGTATTTCACATCTACAATATTGACAATACAAGAATAAATAAGCAAAATGAAGATTAAAGTTAATGAAAAATGTAAGAAATGTTTTCGTAATGTTTATTTACTAAACCTATTACGGACACCCTGTGACTATGTACATTGTTTTTGCCCCTTAATTTTTTTTTTCCAAATTTATATAGATGTATTTTATATTGGACCAGTTGATTAGTTCTTTTCATAATATGTAATTAAGTAAAAGACAATATTTTCTGAATTAATTGAATAAATTAGAGGTAGGTCAAAATTAGAAAGGGGTGGT
>JAUJPO010047530.1:0-16114 GCA_032270745.1 Tiaropsis multicirrata
GCGGGGGGTTGAGTTATATTATTTTTGACGGTTGTTCGAAGTAAAGCCACCTTGTGGGAAGGTCCATGCCAAATTTCTGCCCTCCAGCACGACTTTAGTCTCGACCAGCCTCTCAGGCGGCACTTTCGTAAAGCCCATTATAACCACTTTGGCTTAATTCTGGAGCCTGAACAAGGAATTTTGGGAATCTGAGACCGCTTTCAACGTTTTCAGCACCCTCGAAATAAGAAAATATCAAAATATGAGCAAAAATTTCGACCCCTACGTGACTCGAACCAGCAAGTTCGCGGTGGTGGGGTTTGCGGCAAAAGCTTATTTTGCAGCGCCCTTATCCCTTAGGCCACGGCTCCTCTTGCTACTCATAGTTTTATATGGAACATTTTTAATTTTTTTGTCAGAAATTTAACCCCACCCTGAGGGGTGACCAAGTTTGAAAAAAGATATATACATTTCCAGACCCAAATACTATTCGAATTGAGCCATTCTGAACCCATTTTTATATATAAGATTTGTCATTTTTTTCCCGAAAATTTAACCCCAGAGCCTGACTTTAACTATGGGAATTGGGTCATTCTGAACCCATGTGTAATTCTATTTCTCCTTTTTCAGAAAAAAAGTCACCCACTACGGCTCGAACCTCCAAGTTCAAACTGAAGCAAGCCGAGCAAAAACCTGTGTGGTCCACCGGGAGTTCCCAGGCGATCCCCATCCAAGTACTATCCCGGCCCGACGAACTTCCGTGATCGGACGAGAATAGGGGTATTTAACCCTTGCTCTCAGGGCTATTCTTCGGATGGCTTGGGGGAACTCCAGATGTGTTTTCCAGATTTGGGAAGGGTCAAATCTTGTCTCCAAAAATTATATGTCTCATAAAATTATCTCATACAGAAATACAGTCCCTGTAAAGAAGGGCTAGAAGCGGGTTATCAATTTGTTGATTAATGAAAATAGATTTTTATACAAGCTTAGATATGCAGTTCAGTTTAGCGTAGGAAGTTTGACTATCGTCATAAAAGTTAAACATCATATCAAGATGATGTGGTCCAATATTAACAAAATTCAAATAACATTTTTATCCATAACAGACCTCCCTCCTTCATCTCCTGAGTGTGTAGTGTCTGAAATAGAACTCAGGAGTGGAACTCCTATATTACGGTGGCCGAGAGGGGACAGCACTTTTTTTTTTGCAGCGCGTTTTTTATTCGCAGCGCGTTTTTTTTTTGCAGCGCGTTTTTTATTCGCAGCGCGTTTTTTTTTCGCCAACAACCAGCCAGGTTATGAAATGCGGGAGAAACTTTCACTTTCAAAATCATAATAAACAAATATGGCGGCGCACTGCACTGAATGTGGTGTCCCTCTTTCTTTTGAGGATTGCAAGTTTTGTAGAACATGTGGTGCCCCTCAAAGACGAGAACAAGGAACTAAAACCAAGGAGCTTACAGAAGAATCAGAAGGTACTTCAACAAAAACACTTTCACAATTCACCAGTTCCAGAAAAAGAAAGCTGGCCAACAAACAACCAAAAACGAAAAAAGCTAAATTAAACGAAGTATCTGTTAAGATTGGTTTGCTAACGTTTAAAGATGGAAAATGGAAAAGGCAAGGAAGAAGATTGCCTGTATTGGTGCTTGACCGTGTAAACGCGACAGAACTAAAATCGAAAGCAGTTAAGAAGTTTGCAGAGCATGATCAAAACTTTTGTTCGACAGAGGACTACATACTCCTTTATCATGATTATTCTGAGATGGTGTATATACCTGGCACAATGAAACCATTTATCTTATCTAACTATAAAGAAAACTTAGGAGATCCGTACTCTAAAATAGTTTTCTTCTTAGTCCAAGAAACTGACTTGGAAGAGTACACTTTATTCAAAAGATCATCAACATCAGGATCAGAAAGTGCTGAAGAGAGCCAAGGAAATGATGATGACGAGAAGCAAGAAAATGATGACGACGAGAAGCAAGAAAATGATGATGGCGAGAACCAAGAAAATGATGATGGCGAGAACCAAGAAAATGATGATGATGACATGATTTCTGGAGCTACTTCTAATGCTAGAGATAGAACTTACAAAAATGACTTTTTTGATGATGCTAATGAACTCTATAATATTGGTGGATATAGTCCCATCATCATAGATGGGGATGATGAAATGTTGAATAATGAACACCTTTCTAACGCAACCCCGC
This sequence comes from Tiaropsis multicirrata, assembly GCA_032270745.1. Taxonomy (NCBI): domain Eukaryota; kingdom Metazoa; phylum Cnidaria; class Hydrozoa; order Leptothecata; family Tiaropsidae; genus Tiaropsis; species Tiaropsis multicirrata. The sequence continues at coordinate 2,193 of JAUJPO010047530.1, forward strand.
CACCCCTCCATACGGATAGTTCTGGTTCTGCTGTTCCACATGAGGTGAAAACCAACAATTTTGCAGAAACAAATCCATCATCTAATTTGAATTCTTCTAGTGCATGTGCAGAAACCACCCAAGAAAGAAAAACAACTCATTCTAGCGCAAATACAACAACACCAGAAGATGATACTCTTGATGGTAAACTTACATCAATCAATAAAACTTTAAATCAAACAAGTTCTTTCAAACTTGAAATCAGAAGAAATAAGGCTTGGCCTGACACCTTTCAGAAACTTAACCGTGCTTTCAAAAAATCGGTAACACCCTTTGATGTAACATTTATCGGGGAAGACGCTAGAGACAGAGGTGGACTTAAGAGAGAATTCTTCACTGTTATTTTTGAGGACATCAAAAAGTATCTCCTTTGTGCTGGTGCTGGTGACGGATATACATTCAAGCATGACATGGAACGCTTAAAGAGAAAGGAATTCTATGTCCTCGGAAATTTACTTGGGTTAGCCATTTTATATGGTTGTGCTGGTCCAAGATATCTGATGCCAGCAGTGGTTTCAAAAATCTTTTTTCAAAAAAACAAATTTCAACTCTTTATCCATGATGTGCCAGATTTCGAAGTTCAGCAAAAATTGATCAAAGTTGACATTTCAAAAACTGAAACTGACTTTCAAAAAGCCATTAATGTTGATGAATTCCCGGAACGATTTGATGCTGTATCAAAATCATTAGTCAAGCTTGAAGAGAAAAACAGCTTCATCCAAAATATTATTGAACATTTCATTATTTGCAGATGCTCAGAAGAAATTCTTGATGTAGCCAGTGGAATGGATATCCATGATTTGCATTCTGTTCTTTTATGTCATTCAGAGGAAGTGTTTAGTGAATTTTCTCTTGGGGAAAAATCAAAACCTTCTTCAGAGGACGTTATCAAAATATTTTCAGAAATTGATTATCATAAAGAATCTGAGGAAATCAGAAAATTACAGGGAGATTTTTACTATAACATTACAAACTTTGTCCAATCGATTGAGGACGAGCCATTCATTTTATCAGTCCTAAATATTGACGGAGAAAAGGAAATCAGTCAGAAAAGAGAAGTAACACTCTCTGACTTTGTAAAATTCATTTCAGGATCTCGTTTTGTGTTGCCGTCAATGATTGGAAATTGTAAATTGAAGTTTGCAATGCCAGATGAATGTGAAAAAGGTGAACGTGTCTTTATCAGTATATGCCAACTGTTGTTCAAAATACCATTAAATGAGAGATATTGTGTAGACACTGAAGACTTTAATAAAGCCCTATTAGAGGATATATGTGATTCTCCAGGTTTTGGTAAAGAATGAGACTTATTTTTTATGTTAAAATTTTTGTTGTTTATTGTTGAATCTTAAGTTCATCAATATGGCTTACTTTTTTTCTCAATAGCCTTTTTGAAACATTTTCACTCTATGATACCATCATTTGATGTTTAAAATATAGATCATTTTCGTTGTTTTTAAAACTTTTATTCTTTTGGGACCCTGAAAAATTTAGCTTTTTGAAAAAATGGTCAATCTTAAAAGTTTTTATTGGATATTTTATTGAGTATGTAGTGGATATTAGCCGATATTTTAGTTGTTCTTCCTTGTTCTTTATTAACATTACTCTCAGGTGCCAAATAAACGGGGGCGTCGGAATTTTTTTTTGAAATTTAATAAACAGGGAGAGCTCCTAATAACCGGGATGGTTGGATAATGTGGCCCAAAAACGCTAAAAATGATGAAAATAGACTAAATTTAGGCTTATTAGAGCAAAACAAGGGACTTTTCCTTTAGTAGCTGGGGATTTGGAAAAAAATCGAAAAATTAACAAGCAGGGAGGGGGAGCTATTCAGCACCTGAGAGTACATTATTGATAGTAGAGGGCAATCAAGATTTTCTTTATTTTTTATTGTTAAAATATTATGTATCAACCTATGTATACCAGGATTTTAAGAGAGAGAGAGAGATTTATATTTTTACACTTCTTCTGAAACCTTTTTTCTTGGAAGTGTTTTAGAAGTTCCAAGTAGATTTCTGATCTATTTCAATGCTAGGTTCTTTCTGTTGTATTTATTCTTTTGTGAATGTTTAAATTTTTGCTTCATGAAAAAAAAACCTTTCGAAAATGTTGAAGAATTTTGAAGTGTAGTGCTACTTGTTTAGCACCGGTTTCGAAGAGATCAGATAATCACTTGAAAGATTTTTAGTATCATGTTAGGTAACTTGTTTATAATTATCCTTTTTGCACCTAGATTTTTATCCTGTTTATATTTATGATGACTTTTCTATTTATACTTAGTCCAGAAAAAAATCCCAAATGTGCACCTTTAACCGGACTTTATGAACCAATTTTTAGCTTTCTTTGGACCTATAGATTTAAGTTTTGCGATGGATGATTCGATGATCATAGTTCATGAAGTCCGGTTTAAAGGTGGTTTTTGGGCATATATATCAAGAAGTATAAAAATCATACTTGTTGTTTTTTTCTCTCTTTTTTTGACCTACTCTTTGGTATATAATAGACCGGTGTGGAATAGGGGGTTGGATTTTTGAAAAACTACATGTTTTTTTTGTTTATAAGCATACTTATTCTGGAAAACAGGCTCAGTTATGCTTAGCTATATTTTGGAATCAAGCTCAAATTATGCTTGTGATATGCTTATTTTTCCGAAAAAAATTAGATTGATTTTTTCTGTTGATTCTTAATGAGAATTACTAGTGTGTCTTCTTCTGTCACCAAATTGAGTGCAAAAATAGCAAGCTCTTCATTCACTGAATTTTTCCAATTTGTCCAAGGTTCATTTAAAATGGAAAAGAAAAATGAATCTTCCCAAGTACACAACCCGGCCAATGACCAATGACCAAAGCTCACTGATATGCTTATGATATGCTTATTTTTTCACCAAATCCAGGTCTCAGTATGCTTATAAACGTTATGCTTATAAAAAAAACATGTAATTACTGGGGAGTAGAATAACTTATTCAACTATTTCTTTACAGAAAAAAGTTTCTAATAGGGATGCCCGAAACTTAGCATGGTTTGATTTCCAAAAAGAAACATTTTTTGCAAATCACACTAGCACATTTTAGTCACTGAGATATCCTCGATCCAATTTGGCACTTCGTATCACCCGTCAGTCTCTTTAGATTAAAACAATAAATATCTCACTACAAATCATTGTTGATACTCCTGTTTTTTATCTCCCATACCTCCTGACAATTCAGATGAACTTAAAAATTGAAAAATTCAAAAATTATTGAATTGGGCAAATTTGCGCAAAATTTGGCCCATTCTTTCGTTTAAAACTGTAACCCTATTTTGGCGGGAGGCGGGGCAAAAACATCCCCCTTCAATTTTTTTCAAATGCTGTTTTATGCCTTCTGATATACCTTTGACGTTCCGTGACAATTTCTAACTTTTAGTAAGCCTTAACTTTCGACAAATTCTTTTTCCTAAAATGGTCAATTTTTCTTACGTCAGCATATTTTGAAGTTCCTCTAAATTTTGTAGTACAAAGCACTGTATTTTATTGCAAATTTGATGAAAATAAATTCTCTGAAGACGTCATAGCTATAGAATGACGCGAACAAATCGAAAAAATTATTTTTGGCAATTTTGGCGCTCCATGGAGGTTGACCAAAAGAAAGTTTCGTAAAACTGATGACATATTCAGGATATCAAAACAGAATTTAAAAATCTTCTTTAGATATAGCTCTTAAAAGAAAGACCATAATTTGCGAAATTTTGACAACTGTTTGTCAAGAAGTGCTATGGTGTCATCAGAAAATGAGACATGTGACCAATCTTTTTTGTTTCAAACCTTGTATGAGCATCTACAATCCTACCAAGTTTCGTGTCGATTGCACCATTTTTAATAATGGTGTAATTAGTCTTGGTCTTGCCTAAGATATTCAAAAATATTTAAAATCTTGCGGACTTTCGAAAAAAAGTTTTACCGGTCGAAAAAACACGAAAATCAATTCCCGCAAAAATTATTTCCATTGAGTTTGAGGTGAGGAGGCCAATATTTGACCATGACCCTCTTGCCCCCCCCCCCCCGTTGACAGGACTTCCTAGAGTACACCGAAAACGAAAGGGTTAAGGGCGAATGATTGAGTAAAATTAAGTTACTTTGTCTCTAAGTATTGTTTGTCTATTTTAAACGAAAAAGGTTTTAGATACTCTTGATTATACACATTTATGGATAATTTGTAAAAATGTCTCTTTAGCCTCTGCCCAGTTTTGTGGGGGATATTGAAGGTTTTCTGATTCTATAACATATCGAAAATACGCATTTAATTCTTCATCTGTGTTCTCCTCGACGGCGTTTAATGCTTCATGAGGAATATTTCTTTCGTTTAAAATGTCAGCTATCAAATCGTCGTCTAAATCTTTTTTTCTATCTTCAAAACCGACGGATTCTGGAGCATAAAATAGTATATCTGGAATGCCTCCTTGAGTATCATGACGAGAGCTTCTTATATGATGAGAGTTCCATTCATCTTTTACATCATTGAGTTGATTTTGTAAAAATCTGGAAAATACAAACCACACACATTTCAAATGAACATGATGGCCAAGGATGAGGTTACCATCACTTATAAGCTCCTTAAAAAAGTCAATAATCCAGCCAGTGAATGATTTTTTTAGAAATGACCACCAGTTTTCTATTCTTTGATTAGACACCGAACTACCATAGAAATGAGCATTTTCATTCTGAACCAAAAAACAATGAACATCAGCCATGATTCCATTTTCAGTTCCAAGATCGGATCTCAACTTAGCTGGGCAAAATTTAAATCTTCTCACAGTCTCTAAATACTTGGATGCAATTATGACAGGATTGTTATTTGATTCGACTACATTAAGCCAAAGGATCTTCCGGGAAAATCCATCGATACAACCATGAATTGCTAGGCCATAAGGCTTGAGCTTGTCGTACCCATCAACATGCCAGCAATGGTTGGCACCAGGGGAAGAATATGCTCGTCTGTTTAATCTTCGGTTTCGTCTGATCATAACACCCTCAGGATCAAGCTCCTTCATTAAATTCATCACTAAATCCCTTTTTACACTAATACCAAAAGAATGTTTTAGGTGGTTACACATACTTCGATATCCCTTACCTTGGCCAGGCCCTTCCATTTCACGTAAAATTAAGGCAGATAAAGCAGGTACTGGGATGTCTGTAAAACTTCTTGACAGGTTATATGTCTTTAAACGACGTTTCAGTGTTCTTAAGCTCATCTCGATACCATGATATATTCTTAACATGATGACTATTTGGTTGTATTTCAATAAACCTTCATTAAAATAATGTTCAATTATTTCACGTTCATCAGTCACACCTTGCTTTAGTCTCGTCTGGTGACAATAGGTTTTGGTTCCACAATTAGGACAAAATATTGCCATGGCATCATTTATCAAACTCCCACATTCAGTACAATAAACCATTTTGCGTTGAAGTTGAGTAACACTGGGTGCACTATACAACGGTCTAGCCAGTTTACTCACTTCGCCGGCATTTGAACTGGGTATTTTAAGTCGTGCAAAAAGTACGCGTTGCGAAAAAAAAACGCAATGCGAAAAAAAAAACAACGCTGTGAAAAAAAGAACGCGCTGCGAAAAAAAGAACGCGCTGCGAAAAAAAAACGCGCTGCGAAAAAAAACGACGCTGCGAAAAAAGAACGCGCTGCGAATAAAAAACGCGCTGCAAAAAAAAAAGTGCTGTCCCCTCTCGGCCACCGTACATTTGATCGTTCAGCGTTTATTCTCCGTTTATTCTGTCAAGACTTTTAAAGCATTTTCGAAGGATTCAGTTTCGACCGAAAAATCAATATCAGCTTCGTCCATTTCTTCCTCTACAATTTCTTCAAGTTGATCTTCATCATAACCACCATCCTCATGCTCATCACCTTCATCTTGAACAATGTTGTCTTCGTCGGAGACATTTGTGCATCCTTTGCACCTGCAAAACTCCGTGCAAGAAATGCCGTTGGCCCTGCAAGAGCAGGAACGGGTCTTGCATCCTTTCTTGCAGCCACATGAGATTTGCTCTAGGATTTGTGGGGGAGCAGGTGGGAGAAGCATCCATTTGATGTTTAATAAGTCGCCATTTCTGCTCCAGCCGTGACCATCTGGATTGTTATTCAAGGCGCGTTTCACAATAGCAGTGACGTAGGTCACTCGTTTGCAGTGTTGAAGAAGGGCGTCTCGCGTTGGTGGAAGTTTCTGAGGCTCTGTACTACAATTCTTTGATGTGAAGAATTTAACGTATCTGGCTTCGTTTACGTTTGCACATCCTTTAGCACCATATAGCTTGCAAACAAATTCTTCGATGATTGGAAAATGTTTGGCGTTGAAATCAAACGTTTCGCCGATTCGTTTAAATGCCTTTCTGATCTTTTTTGACTCAGTGATGATTTTCAACGCCTTGACTTTGCCAATTCCATGGAAGGCGCTCGTGTAATCATTGCCGGTGAAGGCATGGAGGGCTGGCATCACTTTACAAGTACCTTCTCCGAGATTGCCGGCGATGGCTGTGATATCAAGGGTTCGAAGATTCTCACCCGAACCTGTCTCCACATACAATTTTGCTCCATCGAAACTGGCTTGGAAATAGATGGCGTAAATGGAGATGTCACTGTCGACGGTCTTGATGCAAATCTTTGTTGCTTGGTGCTCTTGAGCTGCGTGTTGTGCACACAGGAAAACCTTTGTATCTGCTTCTTCCTGATCTGTCGATAGGTTGAGTTCTTCTTCACAGAGTACCTGAATATATAGAGCAAGCAAAGGAAATAGTAAATTTTCATATACCAAATCCTACTTGCTTGAAAGCTGCTTTTTCTAAAATTTTACTGTAGTTTTTCTACTACAAGAAAATTATAGTACAAACCTGGCTGTTAGAAGAGGTCAGCTTGAAGAATTTCGATCCCAAGTTGAAGTAGATGGTCCGACCCTCAATGATGTTTGAGTGGTGATCAATCCAATCTTTCAGGATGAAGTCACACAGCTCAAGCTTGTTGGATGAATCCGCTAAGAATTTGCTCCATTGTTTCGGACAAGATCGTTGTTTTGCTACCTCCATCTTTATCGTACCGATGTTCTGTCTCCTCTGTCTTTCGAATGACTTCACCGAACCTTGTTTATACTGGTCCGTCGCGAAATACACAATAGAACTGACTGCTACTCTCTCAAGGAGTGATTTAGATACATCACCAAATGTTTGGACTTTCTTCGGGTCAACTTGTTGTAGAAGGACCATTCCATCAAAGATATATGGGATGCCGTTTGGAAGGGTGTTCGTAAGTGGACCAGGGTATTCAGATTCTATTTGAGCTTAAATGTAAAAATGAAAAGTTATACAGTATACATCCTCAGATCTGGAAACAGGAGGAAAGCCACATCCCAATCTTGAAATATTATCCTTATTGGACATTGATTTAAATCAATGGAATCTGTAGAAGTCAGAAAACAAAACAAAAACGTTAAAGATATTATAACTTACTTAAGAGCTTTGATTTCATTGTTTTGACCATTGTTCCGTCAGGAAGACCAAGAGCCCATGGAATTGGACTGAGCGAATACTGTAGGACCTGCCGCAATGATATTCCAGACTCACATTTCGCAATCACGAGAAGCCGACCAAACATCGATCTTTCAGCAGCCAGTGTTACCATTTTGTTGTTGACTTTGATTGTTGTCCTCGTTGCCATATACGAAAACGTCTTGAGATTAAGTTTCCTGATGGGGTCGTAGAATGATGTCTTTGATGTTTCGATTCGGTCACAAATGAAAGTTTTCATTGAAGCTTCACCCTTTTCAACAGCCTTGAGCAAATCAATTTGGACCAAAGGAGATGTTTTGTGTCCAGAGGATACGTTGATGAGGGAATCACGCTTTTGAAAAGGAGAACCCCAGCAATTTAAGACTTCGTAAGCTTTTTCGACGCTGCAGTTATTGAATGTGTGACGAGATTTTCCTAAATCCTTCGGGATTGTTGGTTTCTTCGTCTTTCCAAATGAATTTTCGATATCGTTGATACACTTTGAAGCGACATGGCTTGTCAAAACCCAACGTTGAATGGTTCCAGGAGAAGTGCTGTAACCTTTAATACCACCATGACACTTCTGATCTCTGTTGATCGTCTGTTCAATGGCTTGATCAGATGGCACCTTGTTGAACTCCCCACGAGATCTTTGGACAGCAAAATTTCCATTTCTAAAGAATAAATAAATGAATAAATAAATAAATAAATAAGAGCGTAAGTAGATGCAGTTTTCAACCTCCACGAGAGAATTCTTGATTGGTAACTAAAGGAAATAAAGCTACATCGATAAAGCTGTGAGTATTAAAAAATAAAAACAATGGTGACGAAACAAGCCCTGCAATAAAATGATCTTACTTAAATTCTTCGTAGATATTTGGATGTGTATTGGGGAGTTGAACCATATCTGACCAGTAGTAGGTAAAGAAACGTGAATAGTTGGGGCGATCATATGCGAAAAACCATGGGATCATCTTTTTCGTTGTCTCCAAGTGTAAGTCCCAATCTCCAATTTTGATAGAACGTTGATAATTGAAGAGAATATCCATCATCTCAATGAATGAATACCAAAACGTTGATGTTGGACCGCGTTCGTTTTTCAAAACCTTCTCGTGTAGCTCGATAAGCTCAAGGAACTCAACGTCGTCAAATACTGAGGAAAGCGCTTCCAGGGTTGGCTGAAATTAAACAATGATCTCTGAAAGTAGCTACCAATCCTGAACACCCCTGTAAAGTTGTGCGCTGTCTAAAATTTTAAAAGGGTGACCAAAATCACTTAGCTACGAGGGGGTTTGAAATTTAAGGTGGATTTTGCTTTTATCCATATTGCCAGCATTAATTTCATTTTAGTAAAACCTCTATTTTAAATCAGAAATATATAGGTACCTTTTCTTTACATAATTCAAAGTCTGGTGACGAAATCACTCGATTCAAGATATTTTCCTTGGCTTTGTCTGTTTCAATGATCCATTCTTTAAAACTCTCCACTTTGAACCTTGACAAAGCGTCGTACACATTCTCCAGTACTCTAGTTGCGTAATTATATTGTTTTCCGTTGAGAAGACCTTCCAACGATCCGCTCCCTGATAGTAAAAGAAATAAATCACATTAGATAGCAAAATTATTTTGAATTTATTTTTGACGCTGGAATAAACTTCCACTCAGCTCTCTTTGAAATTTGCATATTCCTTAGTTATCATAACTTAAAACTTCCATTTAAATCCACTCACCGATCAAGTCTCCTTCGATTATCCAATCTCTCAAACCACCATCTGCAAACCTTTTCCCGATTACAGCAATAAAGATGCATTGTGCGTGGAATGCGCCCATTCGAAGAACGATGAAGTCCTTTAGCTCTTTGTAGACTGGATTCATCAAAATCTGAAAAGAAAATCAAAAAAAGTTATTTTGCTTTGACTTGAACAAAATTAAGATCTTAGACAAAGAAAGACTGGATTGTAATGGTAAAGTATTGAAGTCGTAGGAAATTTTCCCTTGGACAAAAATATATGTTTTTAAATTAATATCGAATTATAAAGCATCTGCTTACGATTAACTCACCTCACAAGCCTTAGCATAAATAGCTTGATCCAACACCACATCTGTTTCTGCCAGACCAAGTTTCTCAGCTTTCAATTTTGATTGCGTTAGAAGCTCCAAAACGGCATCCATCTTGGTTGGAGATTTATTTATGGCTGGTAAATAGCAAATTTGATGTACTTGCTCGTTAAGCTCAGGTGTGATAAGGTAGTTGAATCCTTTCCAGCCAGGCACAAGATTCGAATGCACCCGTAAGAATGCCCAAAAGAAATTCATCAGCTCGGAAACACGAAACATGCCACTTTCTTTCTCTTGAGGAAGTTTCTTGTCGTCTGGTTCATCTCTCTTTTTTGTCGAGTTGTATTTCAGGAGAGGATTTTCCACAGCTTCGAAGGAACGCTTTCGGTTGGTATTCAAACGTTGACTTATCCTCCTTATTTGATTGTGAGACTGACGTTTTAATTGAATAACGATACCATTGGTGACGTGCATTGATACACCTAAGTGGAAGAATTTTAAACTTATTTTTTCTTCTCACGAACGTGCGGACAGCACCGAGCTAAACACTTATTTCCCTAACTAATCCAAACATTCCGAAAATTTGTCTTAAAAGGTTTCATACAAATGCAGACAGGATTGACTAACTCAGACGAGCAAAAGAACAGACATTCTCAGATTCTAGCTCAACCAAAAGTTTAGCCAGAAAACACTGCCTAACTGTAACATCCAAAAGAGAAAATGACTAATGAACAAGGAATTCAAGATTTTGGAGCAGATTTGCACAATGAAGCACAAAAAAGATTCCATTTCAATAATGCATAAACTCAAACAAACCTTTGATCGATTCTAGAGTTTTAACTCTGAGTTTTAACGCTAGACTTAACAATTAGGACCTTAGGATCTGAGGATCCAAAAGTTCAAAATTGGTCCAATAAGGCTCAAAATATAGCCTGGAAGTCTGTCAACCCCTCCCAAATTGAAATATCCGATTACATTTAAGAGATAGCCCAAATTCGACTTTCTCGTCCGAACTTCAAATTTCGAAAAACGAGGAAATAAGCGAAAGTCTCAATATATTTCGACTATAATTGTAGAACAAGGCTTTTTTCAATGTGCTTTATCCAGCTTTGCAATTACACATTACTGGTTATATGAAGGATGAAATAAAATAAAATATATAGCTGAATGCCCCTGAAAAATCATTGATGTTTGTCTAAAGTTGTTTTTTGTTTCATGAATCTAATAAATACTAATCTCAAAGAGTGCATGGGGCACTCTTAACCTTTAACCACTGAATGACATACACCGTACGTCCAAAAAGTCATTTTTACGACCCATAGTCGTTTGACCATAGCTCAAAACCACTAGGTTTTCAGCCAAAACTTTTACGTAATAGTCAAAAGCTGAGAACAAGGGCTTTCCAATGGTACAAAAAGAATTGCATGAATCTTATTACTGTGACCATAATTTGCCTTGAATTTCAAAATTCATGAAAAGAAAAGCGAAAAAAATTAGAATTTAAAAAAATACAGCAGTAGGCTAAAAGGTGATAATTTTTTTGTATTGAAAGGATAAAGAATATCATTATAAATGTTGTATAACGAACAATTGCAACTGGATTCGAAACCGGCCGGCAATTGAAAAAATCAGTTACGATCTATAATGATACTGTGAAATTTATTATTAGCACACAAGTCCGCAAAATCAAAACTGAAATAAACGAAAAATTTATCAATCAATTAATTACGGACATTACGGCTTTTCCGGATTTACCATGAAAAGTCACACGTTTTATGTCTAGTTTACTTATTTTACTCGGAAAACAACTTGAATATGGCTGGGGGTTGGTTTCAGATGAATTGTTAGATGTTCCTACAAAATAACAATTAGTGGGATAAGTAACTTAATAAACGGACACTTACAGCTTACTCAAGTTAAATAAACAATTAATGGACCAAAACTATCAAACACATTCATTTTCTAGATTCTGTAGAGATAACACGGACGCGCAGTTGTTTGAGTGTTTTATAAAACAAGATGTTTACATTAATTCTGGTATGCCAGTTTACGCATATTTAGTACCTTAAACGCGTGTGTGGCGGCCTGTACATATATTTTCGTAAACACAAGTTTTGCTAAATATATAAACAAGCCGGCACAAACGTGTTTAACGTTTACCCCTTGCGTAACCTCATTATTACTGTGAAATAGAAAGTACATTTAATGACAAATATGCACTTAAATGCTATGTTATAGCGAAAAATTATTCTACATCTTGAATCTGTGTAAAGCATTATTCAAAGGAACTATAATAAATAAGATTACTAAATAATTTCTTGATTTTCCCAACTATTTAAAGGTAAGAATATGGAACATTGATCAGAAGATGGTCACCACTCATCCGATTTGATAAAGATGAAATATAGAAACCTTCATCTGTTAATTTCTTTCTCAAAAATGTCAATCTCGTAGCTGGAGATGGCACCATCATCGAAACGAACCTCGACTCTTGTGACCTTCCTAAATGCGATGAAAATTGTAACCTACAAACAAAAGAATAACTTGCTACACCAGACACATGGAATTTGAAGCTTTTTTTTGGACAGTCGCTCTCCAAAGTCCCTGTCTATGTTTTTGTTGCTAAAACTGGCCAAGGCTTACTGCGGATAAGATATGCTGTATTTTCACCATACAGTCGTGGAAAGCCTGTCTGTATTGGTAGATTTTTAAAGGAAGTGTGTCCATGTCCATTGATTCAAGGAAAATGTTTTTGCCCTCTTGAAACAAGATGTCAAGGTTTTTGGAAAGAATTTGGACATCAAGTCAGCCACTGGGAATACGTTGATGTCTTTTTCGATGCTTAAGGGCAAATACCCAGAGCCATTAACTTGATAGCTAATCGTATTCCAGCTCTCTATGTTTTCAACGGAAAAGATTTTGTCAATAAGCTTCTGGTCAAAAGGTTCAATTTTCTGGCGGTACACATCCAATCATTTATAAGGCACGAGGCTAGCACGGATTCCGCGCGGCCGCTGGTCGCTTTGTCTATCTCCAAATATACGGAAATAACGAGCTGTTTGATATCACAAGTGATGGGGAAGAATGGGAGAAGTGGTTTATACTGGTGTTTTTGCGTTTGCCAACTACAAAGTAAGATGGGGAAACTCAAAACGAGGCTGTGAACCGTATGAACCAGTTTCAGGTGAATGTGTCCTTAGTAAAGGAATTCGATTAAATATCCAATTTGTTAAATTATTGTATAACTTTAATCCAGGAGGAGGAGGAACTCAATATCAGAACTTTCACAACTTTGGGAAAAAAAATTATTTTTAGATTTTATTAACATTCCTTACAGCTAAGTTTGAAATTTGCCGAACCATCATTATGTTAATTTTTTGACAATTTTCCTTAAGTTTAAGCAAAGAAATTTTAAATTTTCTCAATTCTAGCCCTAAAATGTACCTGACTTTTTTCAGAACCTTGAAAACCCTACCCTCATCGGCCTCACTTTTGGTAGGTCACTGACCTTGAGTGCATTTCCCTCCGAAGCTTTATTTATCGATATTATTCTTTCAATAATTTTAAATTTCCATTTTTTTTCAATTTTTAAAGAGGCTTCCCCAGTCGACCTTGAATTCACGCATTCACGCGCTTTTTTTTCTCAATTCAAGTATTCACGTGCAAAAAAATCGCATTTCACGTTCACGCAGAGATAATTTGCAATTCCACAAAAAAAGGTCACACCCTCTCTTAGTCTTTTCTTTGGAAATAATTATACACCCCTCCCCCCCTCCCCCTAAACAGAACCAAAATCCTTCTTTATATTCCTAGACCTAGAATTGTAGAAGATTCATTCTTACTGTCATTTTAAAAGGTCGTTTTCAGACAGAACAGAATGGAGATTATTAAATTGACGCTAGGTAGGCAAATGGTTTTTCTTAGAGGTTTTCGTACATGGCACCATTCTCACTTAAGGTGAAAATGTTATGGTGAAGAAATGGTGATGAACACACCTAGAAAGTGTAATTCTTTGGTTCAACACGTATTTAAAAACAAAAGGCGGACGAATTAGTTTTGAAAGAGAGGGTGGTAGAAGATATAGTGACTAGGGAGGTTCCTCCCTCCCTGAGGGGTTAAGGGATATCCGTAGATCGTTTTTTAGGGTTTGGGTCATAGAACGGTATCTCAGGAGACGCCACCATGGTTGGCGCCGACGGTCGAGAAAATTTTCGAAAATGAGCCTTTCTAGATTGGCTCAAACAAGCCTCTTAGATAAGACATCAAGAGGGAAATTTATTTTTTAATATCAATGGAC
>JAUJPO010047541.1:0-16113 GCA_032270745.1 Tiaropsis multicirrata
CTTATGCCCATAAATAAGACTAGGAGCTACTCGTTCATGAGATTGGGATAGTGAGATAATTCCTGAATATTTGCTGGAGGATATATCTGCAGGGTTTAAAGGGAGCATTTGGTAACTAAAATAAAAACATGATTGGTTGGACTGAACTTTAAAGCTTTGTCAGGTGTAAATAGTGGTGGATTGTTAAACTAAGTATTGAAAGGAAACAAATATGGAATATATTGCTGTAAGGGGCCAGGCAGTATATATGACTGCTACCAAAAATATCAACTGTACCAGAAGGGGGCTGGGTAATACAGATGTAAATATTACCAAAGTGTCAACTGTACCAGCAGGGGACTGGGTAGTACAGATGTGACTGTTACCAAAGTGTCAACTGTACCAGCAGAGGACTGGGTAGTACAGGTGTGACTGTTACCAAAGTGTTAACTGTACCAGCAGGGGTCTGGGTAGTACAGATGTAAATGTTAAGTTCTACACGTTGCAATAAAGAATATATTAAAAAACTCGTTAAAAGTATACGTTGTGATTGTTCTGTTTTGAGAGTGACTATATATCGTGAAAAATTTGTTCCACACCTTATGTTTTCTGTTCAATTGAGAAGAAATATAGAAGATTCGTGTTATACACAGTATTGTAATTTTTCCTTTGAGAAAGTCTGTATTTGAAACTCATGTTTTTCTGTTTTGAGAATGACTATCGTCAAAAAATTCATTTAATATACGTTTTGATTTTCTGGATACTTGAGAAGAAATATCGAAGATTCTTTTTACATGCTGTAATTTTTCTTTTGAAAAAGTCTATAAATGAAACTCTGAAAAAAAATGAAAATATACGTTGTGTTTTTCCGTTTTAAGAATGACTATCGTCAAAAATTCATTTATTACGCGTTGTGTTTGCTGGATACTTGAGAAGGATATCGAAGATTCGTTTTACACATTGCAATATTCCTTTCAGAAAGTCTATAATTGAAACTCATTAAAAATATACGTTGTGTTTTTCTGTCTTGAGATAGAATGACATCGTCAAAAATGCATTATACACGTTGTGCTTTTCTGGGTACGCTACTTTGGAAGAAAGTCGTCTTACACGTTGTGTTTTTCTGTTTGACAATGACTATCGTCAAAAATTCGTTTTACGCATTGTAATTTTTCATTCAAGAAAACTAAATCTTTTGTCGTGACTATCATCGCAAGATATTAAAAAATAGATTCTTGAAATTTCTAATTGGAAAAATCTTGTTATTTAGAGGAAAAATGTCTGCAGAAGTTTGAAATTCACAAACAGGACAATCCTGTACTCAATTTCGTATAGTTTAAATAAAAATAAAGTGGGTATTTGCTGGGAAGTGTTAAAGCACCTAAATTCAACTTGTGAGAAACTTTTAATAACGTAGACGAATAATAAATATTTGAAATATATTTACTTTGTTACTGGAATACTCCAGATACTCTGTTAGGATTGTGGAACTTAAGTCATCCAGACCAAAGATTTTTCTAATAAAAGTAGCATTGTACCAAAGGCGATATTATAACTTTGAATTAATTTTCTTTGTATCCTCAGTTGAAACTGAATTAATATGCGATAAGCCTAATTTTATATTCAATCGATTGCGGATTTCTCGAGACGTATTCAGAATCTTAGGTAGTAGCTTCGAACTAACTTGGCCTATGCTCTTTGTGATTCTCGGGGTCAACAATACACCGAAAACCTAAAAGTATAACGAAAAACATGTTGTTTTTTCTGTCTTGGGGGTCGGTCGTAAATACGAGAATGAGAAGAGAGCTGTTTTTGCTGTCTTGGAGCTAGGGAGTAAGTCTGTTTTCCAAGGTCCAGAAATAGCGGAGAAGCGTATTTTCGCTCGGTCGAAGATAGAACGAAAATTAGTTTCTCCGCGTTTTTGCCCTACTAGTAACGGGCGCAAGGGCGTTACGAAGGATAGAGGTGTACCTAGTGTGTGTGCTCAGACTGCAACGCTTGGGTTTTAAAAATGGTAGCATTTTCCAAAACACCATCTCGGTAGAAAGCTTTGGACATTAAGTTTACGATAAATTTTGTTTCTAATTTTTCATGTACTAATATTGAGAGGGAAGATCATCTGGCCTTACGTTCAATATGAGTTTTAACGACTGCAAGGCGGAACAAACGCATAATCAACCAGAACAATGAACAACCGAACGCAAGATGACGAGTAAGGAAATGTACGAGAAAGCAAAGGTTACCAGTAAACTAGCGGAACGATTCACTACTTGCGAAGAGATGAGTTTAATGGCAAATGATTACTATCAACACTCGTCAAGTAATGACCAATGTTGACACTATTCTTGAAAGAATTAAACGAAATGAAAAATGACTTTCTAGTGGTGCCTTAACCCTCGAGGAACGCGGCTATGCACTGGGACGAGGAACATGTATTTCCCCTTTCGGGAGGTTTGTGTCGCATCCGGCTGGTCGCATATCACCACTGTGGGACGAATATCATCAAGCAAAAATCAACGCAATGACAAAGCCATAGTTACACAACTTGACTCAGCACACATAGAAACATAGAAACAAAACTGTCACATTACGAATACTATAACAATTTGTACAACGCTGTCCAGAGTACTTTCGACAATACACCGAAAGCCTAAAAATATAACGGAAAACATGTTGTTTTTTCTGTCTTGGGGGTCGGGCGTAAATACGAGAATGAGAAGTGAGCTGTTTTTGCTGTCTTGGGGCTAGGGAGTAAGTCTGTTTTCCAAGGTCCAGAAATATCGGAGAAGCAAGCTAGACTGTATACAGTACAGTCTAGGCTTTGAGTATAAAAGAAGGAGAAATCAGTTGAAGTTCCTCCTTCATGGAGTGATGACATTGGCAAATAAAATTGAATTTATATTATTTTTTATGAAGTTGACATGACTGACAGATGGAGTTCTAAGAGGAAGGTTTTAGATTAAGAATTATTTTTCTAGAAATGGATGTCCCAATTATTGTAAGATTTGAGGGGAGAGCGATTCACGTCAGAGCAAATCTAGACTGGTCCATTTTTCAGTTGAAGCAACATATCTACCTCCATTGTTTTGTAAAAGCTGAAAACTTGAAAATCATTTTTTGTGGCTCTGAGATTAAAGATAGCGTTACATTGAAGGTAGTTTGTACATTTTATTCTAAGCTTGTCTCTCTATCAAAAAGCATTCAAGCATTCAAGTAAGTGTGCAGTTTTAACTTAAAAAGGAAAGCAAACTCTCTCGGTAATAATTTTCAAAATAACCTTTAGGGTGAATGAGTGACGTAGTGAGACCTTTTTTCTTATTTTTTGAAGGATCTTGCATTTTCTAAAAAGATAAGTTATTTTAAGTTATTTTATTTTATGTTTTATTCTTGTCTTTAATATATTTCTATCAAAAGACATTCAATAAAGGATCAATGTACTAAAAAACGAAAAATAAACTCTCTTTGTTGGTATTAATTTACAAAATGACTTTTTGGGTGAGTGAATGGTATGTGGTGAGAGCTATTTGTCTTATTTTTTGAAGATCTGTATTTCAAATAAATAACTGAAGTTATGTTCTTTTTTGCTTTTAAGAATTGCTATTTTACCCACGGTACAGTCGTTCACGTGATTGTCGTTAGAAATAACACACCCTCTGGTCAACAGAATCAAACTCGTGATGTAGTCGCTACACACTTTATCGCTCCAACTACAGAAGGAACAATAAAAGTACAAACAGGTTTGTAAGGGGCATTAACATTTTATTTTATTTTTTTAACCAATAGTATAGGAAAATTTAGAACATATATAGTTTTCTTGTATCAATATATGCCATGTCATGTTATGTAAAAACGAGAGAATTTAATAATTAATAAAAACAATATATTTAAAGCGAAGCTTTTCGGACTATGTCCATCGTCAGGCTACAAATGAATAGTTTGTTCAAATAATAGCATAGCTAAAAGTAATATTTTTTCAAAGAAAAACTTGTAGAAAATTGCAGTGTCTGTGTTAATGTCAGCAAAAATATTTGGTTTGAGTGTTTAATGCACCAGAACTCTCTTGGATCAAAAAGCATTTTCGTAATTTGTCATTATTTTTATTATATATAGAACAGAAACGAAGTCGATTTTATGTGTATTGCAAAGGCGATTGTAATGGATTGCAACCTGGAAAGCTCCGTGTACGTTGCAAAGATTGTAAAGATCAGGCTTTCGAATTGGACAAGGTACACATTTACAATGTCTTTAATACCGTTCAGAGTCCTTTTTGCAATTAATTTCTGATGATAAGAAAGTAAGAAAGTTAATCGGGAGGCATAGTGTCGGTAGCGGCCTTCCGGTAGCACCTAAGACTTCTGGGTGGATTGAGACTGACTGAAGAGGAGCGCTACATCTGCCGTCAGCTCCCAGTGACTTACCACAAAATTAGTTTCCTGTGTTGTGCTACTCATTCGTTGAGTTTACGATGGCCGGGATCGAACCTACAACCGTTTGGTTGTGAGCCGATTGGTACACCGACTGAGCTGATCTAAATGATAGGGAGAAAAGTATAAATATGCACCTAAAATAACAATTTGTTTTTTCTTTTGAAAATGGTTTTATATTTAAATATTGCCTAGCCTATATTAAACCCTCTTCTATAATTCTATAAATTTTTACTTTGTATGGACTTTTATTGTGTTAAATATTATTTTGAAAATGCTTGCAAAATCTACTGTAAGTCTTTCTTTGGGTTAGCATATTTTTCTTTTACGAATGTTTGAAAGACTGCGAATATCTTTTTTTACCACCAACAAATCCACCTGCGTAATGTGATTTGTAATAATTTCTTTTACTCTTTTATGATTTTCAAGGGTCCAGAATCTTGGGATGATGTGATGGTAACAGGAAAGATTTCTGGACATTGTCGGAATCATGATGGATGTCAAGGGTTGCTAGCTGTATGTAGTACTAGTAAACTCAATAGCTCAGGCTATTTTGATCTCTGCATTAAACCATTCGATATAATCTACTAACTTCTTTGTTTTTTGTTTTCTTCATCACCATAGGAATTTTATTTTAAATGCGAATCCACACACGAAGAAAATTCATCAGTCACACCATTAACGCTATTGAGAACGAATATTTTAGATGTGCCATGTCTTGCATGTACTGATGTTTGGTAAGCTATACATTTTTGTTCTTCTATAAAAGTCAATAAAACAGAATCACTGATGAGGCCCCCCAGCGGTTTGTGTGATTGCGTGAATGGGCTTTTTTCGTTGCTTGAATGCGTGAATTGCTAAGTTTCTGCGATTTACGTGAAAGCTTCCCCGATTTTTGAAAATTGGAATTGCGTGAATGCTTGAATTAAGGGGTGACTGACGTGGCCTCATTGATGGTAGATACAAATGTTTGTTAATTTTTAAATCGTTAGCAATGCTACGTTGATCGAGCTAAATCGAGGGAGGACGATAGGCTAGCGACCCGTGGCCATTATCCAGCAAAATCTAGGCCGCTTGATTGTCTGTTTTACTCATTCCTTTGTGGTGATTGGTGCATGTCTATTTTGCTCCAGACTCCTTTGCATTATCCGTACTCGACGATTTTCCCCAATTTATCTCGCTCAAGGTCACCTCGCTATTAATTCATTCGCCACGCATACTAAGTTGTATTCCCTTGAAAGTGATTAAATCCTCACGAAATCTTTATTCATGCTTTTTGGCCAAATCCTCTAGGAAAATGATGAATTTAGGTGAAAAAGAGGCAAATTCGCGAAATTAAATCCTCGCGAAATGTTTCATTTCTTGCCGAGTAAAACCATGATGGACTTCCGTATCCCCCCTGTTGAGGATATAGGATATCCAGGGGGATCCGAAATTTTCAATATCCTAGGATATCTAGAAAGGTTGGGGGGGGGGGGGGTTCGAAGTTGGGCTGGTGTTAATAAAATTCAACATCCTTAACTTACAGTATCCTAGGATATCCAGGGGGATAAGAATCTGAAGACCAAGGATATCGGGTGTGGAGGTTCAAAATTTTCAATATCCTAGGATATCCAGGGGGGTAAGAATTTGAGAACCAAGGATTTCCAGGGGGGTTGGTGTTAAGAAAAATCGACAGCCTCAACAGTGGGAATATGGATTTTTTCTGGAAAAGCCCGATGCTACATAGCTAAGGTGAAGTGGCTTTATACAAGAATTGTGAAGAATGTGAAGAACTCCTTCCATACCGATTTCAATGATGGAATGGAGTACGATGCAATGAATAGTAATATGTATTAAATACTTTTAATTTTGACTGTTCTAGTGAGATTGTGCTGGTATTTCCATGCGAAGAAACGCATGTGATATGTGTGGAATGTTTTGCAAGATACGTGGAAACCAATTTAAATAGACGACAATTCATTTTATCAGAGGCCATCGGATACACACTAGCGTGTCCTGGTCTTGGTGGTAAGTCTCCTGCTATTCCCATTCATCGTGTAGATGGATTCTTAAGACTGATCTTCACGAGAGGATCGTGCGACATGATTTTTGGGTACTTGAGTAAGCTAGCTAGGACAAACTTTAAAAGCCACTATTTCCTCGACTGGAAGGAATGGGTTGGTTTATAGCTTGTTAGATAGCTGAGAGTCTACTCTTACTTTAGAACCCTTTGGGACCGCCCGTTTAAGACAAGGCGGCCTGGGCTTTGGGTGTTCCTTTTTGAATGGCTTACTTGAGGGCAAACTGCCCAGTGGTGTGGCGTTAAAAATCACTGTTGTTTCAATTATATCTCTTGTTTCAATTATATTAGCTAGAAGACAGAATCTAGTGTAACTGAATCAAGTTTCTTCTATTTTTGTTTACTCATTGGGCATTTCCAGAAAAATTTCGTATCCCCCCTGTTGAGGATATCCAGGGGGGTCCAAAGTTTTCAATATCCTAGGATATCCAGGGAAAAAGAATCTGAAGACCAAGGATATCCAGGGGGTGGGGGTCAAATTCTCAATATCCTAGGATATCCAGGGGGGGTTAAGAATTTGGGAACCAAAGATATCTAGAGGGGTTCGAAATTTTTGGCACGGATATCCAGGGTTGGTGTTAAGAAAAACGATCGATATCCTCAACAGTGCGAATATGAATTTTTTTCTGGAAAAGCCCATTATCTAAATGGCCAAAAACGGTCAAAGTCTCTTCCAAAAGACCAAATCTCGAAATCTAGAGTTGAAAATAGAGTTCGTATCTGAAGAAACTGCTTCTTTTAATTTAATTTAGAGTTGCCAACTCAATAAAAGGATTGTCTTTTTAAAAGCTTTTTAGTTGAAAACCTGGTGGAATAAGAAAAACTGCAAAATAATTTTACTGTAATCATCATAACTTCTTGATCATTTTTTCAGATGGATGCGAAGAAAGCTACGTCAAGGATATTCATCATTTCATATTGGCTGGTAAAAACCAGGTGAGAAAATTATCAAAACTTTATTTGCCTGAATCGTTTTTTTTGTCAGATGTCTTTTTATCTTAAATGTGAAGGAATTGTAGTGGATGATAAAAGAAATTGCTGTTTTTTGGGGATTCTATTATTGTAAATGGGTTAAGATCAATTAAAACACTCTTGTATAACATATAAACAGAGTTAAAATTAATGCCAGTTTGATACCCCTTGTTTGACTTTTGTTTGAATTTTTTGAAAAGTGACTTTTATCCTTTTGATTTTCAGTACGAGCGTTTCAAAAAATTCGCCACAGAAGAATTCGTCTTACAGAACGGTGGAGTATTATGTCCTGGTGAAGATTGTGGTAATGGTTTGATGTTGGATGATGAATCAAGAAGAGTGGTTTGTTATCGCAGCAGGGGTGGATGCGGGGTAATTTAAAGTCTTCTTACAGATGAATAAAACTTGCTTTAAAAATGTCCTACTATTATACTATGACGAGGCTTGTACTCTACTCTAAGCGTTCAGTTATGTCCCGTCGAAAAATCCGCGTATAGTTATTTTGAATTCTGATTCTGAAAGTATAGACCTTAGAGGTTCAGAAAAAGTAGGTATCTTTATTTGACTCACCCATAATGATCACAAACATAATCATATCATATATCACTCGATCAGAAATTTCATACTGATCAATTTTGAGACATAAAGTTTGGCCTGAATATTTTCATATCGCAAGATATGAACCACTTTCGTTTTCTCACTTCGCTAGAACGACCAGGTGCGTCAAAGTTTGCACACATCTAATTTTCCTAATATCTATTTTTAATATCGAAATGCCTTAAAATATTTTACAGCATTTTATTAGTATGTATAAAAACATTGAAAATATGCAAATTTCGAAAATGTTCAACCTCGATAAAATCCATAATGATCAAATAATCATGATTCTGGTGATGCAAAGTGTTGTTGTTGGTGAATGTTTACAGGATCACAAGCATACAAAAGAGCAGTTAGAGCATACAGTATAATTTAATTTTGGCTTTTTCATAGTTGGTATTTTGCAGACAATGTCGGAATCCTTACCACGAAGGTGAATGTAGAGCCAATATGCAAGAACGAGCACAATCTGCAAATGAGGTACAATATATTATAAGAAAGTTTTAGGGATAGGTAGTGATGTTCATTTCAGCCCAAGCATTTGGAGGCTCTTTTTGTATGTTTCTAGCGACAATCAGAATGAGTCAAAAAGATTTATAATACATACTTGATATTAGCTTTCGATTGATATTGACTGCTGCACTTTTTTAAGTCGTATCACATCGATCGGAATCGAGCACAACAAGCGCGTTGGTTAGAAGAGGCTCACACTTCGGCTGCAATCGACCGCTTGACCAAACGATGCCCAGGATGTAGTACACCAACCGAAAAGAGTGGTGAGTACGTTTTTGAAAGCCAATAATATGGACAGGCAACTACCTAGCAATCGGATATAATATGCATCAAAATGTCTCAAAATGTCTCAAATGCAAATTGTTGGACAATTGCCAAAAAACCCTGGTAACATTTTGTAACGTTAAGAAAAAATTTCCTTAGCTTAGAAACCATACACAATTTTTCGCAATTTGAAATTCTGAAACAATGTGTAGTTGATATATGGTTGAAACCCGGGGAACTCATATGGTTCGATCTATGGTATGTGCAGCCTTTAAGGGTAGTTTTTATTTAACTTTTAAATACAAAAAAATACACTGTTAGGATAGAGAATTTAAGCCAAATAAGCCATTAACACCCTGTGAGGGTGAAAATGTATCGTAAGGATACTCTTATCTCAAAAATTTTCCACTGCACTGTAAAGATCTTTGAAATTTCAGTTTTCGGCCGCACGCACCCTTGTTTTGAAATTGACCCCGGTGGTGGAGGAATTTATTTTTATTGATTGATAGATTGACTTTTTTATAGATCGTCGCACAATGAGTCTAAAATCCTTTTCCCCTATGTTGAAAATTTTGATGCTAAAAAGGGATAATTTGTTTTAACCTCTAATAATCGAATATTTGGCAGGTGGATGTAATCATATGTCGTGTACACGTTGTCGATACGAATGGTGTTGGTTGTGTTTGATCGAATGGGGACGAAATTGCGAGTCAGATCATTGGTTCAGAGCGCGCTGAGAATGTCGCTGATTGACTGATTGTGTCTGATGGAATGGAGACGAAATTGAGAGTCAGACCTATGTTTAGAGCGCGCTGAGAATGTCGCTGATTGGTCAATTGCGAGTTATACTACAACGATTAAATAGCGTGTCAGACAGACCAATGGTTTAGAACTCGGTGGGAATGCTAAATAATAACGAATTGAATGTGTCAGATCATTTGCCAATTATTGGTTTCGGGAATGAAATTGTATTTTTTTCAAAATAACGTTCCATAGTGAACCACTTTCCAGTGGTAATGCACAACATGCCTTATCAGGCTTTTGCGGAATCTCATTCCGCCTTTTAATTTGCGGAATCCCATTCCGCCGTTTACTAATCTGCGAAACTCGTTCCGCCAATTACTAATCTACAGAATTTGCTTATAACTCACGAATCAATAAAGTTTTTTTGATCAAATTTTGCACACGTCTTGATATCCTTTAGTCGCAACCTTTTGCAAAATTTGAAGTTTTGATGTTCGTGGTGCGCAGCTTTCAGCCAAATTAAAAGTCTTAAAGACGTCGTCACCAGGAGAATCACGCAATAATAATATAATAATAATCTTTCTCTTTTATTACCCCGAAGGGTATATCTATATACAACTATATTACAGTTAAAAATTTCTTTTTTTAGAGGAAAATAAACTTTAGCTTGAAAATTTATCCTAGGTTTTAATTCTGACGACCTAGTGGAAATGTAGAGTTTGAATATATATGAGTTCGTTGAAGGAAGATTTGTCACGAAATCGATACCAGGAAGTGACTAGGCTTAGATATGATTATAGGCTAAAGGAACTTCCAAAGAGTGTGAGCAGCAACAAAAGTCCAGAGTTAGTTTGAACACAGAAATATAAGGCTGACTAAGGTGAAAGCTAGTAATATATAAAATAAAATAGATGTATACTAAAATGACTATGAAATAAATTCCTGATACCTTCAATCGAGAAAAATTTTTAAGATTTGAATGTACTCCAATTGGAGATAAGGTTTAGATATTGGTGCGATAAGGAATTGTGTGCGATTTGACTAGGGCTAAAGAAGTAGCTAGTGGAAAGGAGGTAACAGAATTCCTCTAGAAGAAAAGACTTAAGTGGAACGAAGGTTATATGCAAAAATGAAAGAACTTGTATAATATAGTATCAATAGTAACCTATGAACGAACTATGTTGGATTCTAGAAAAAAGATTTAAATCTTCCTTTTTGCTCTCAAATTCCAGTCCATCAACATATCGTGTATCGTCTCTTTGGACGCATGTTCTAACAATTGACCATTACTTCGAAGTTTAAATGGATTACCAAACAATATATTAGGAACATTAAGCTCATAGTCACCACAATTTTCGATTATATGGGACACTGTGTGAGAGTTTCCTTCCATTAGAGCGGTTAGCAGGTAGTGTTTTGACGTTTCGTTTTTCATTAGTTGTTGCAGTAATTTCAGTTTACGAGCATTGATTGCCATTGTCAAGTCATTTAAATCAAAATACTTGTTCAGATCATTTTTTGCGTGTTTCGAAAAT
The DNA here is from genome assembly GCA_032270745.1 of Tiaropsis multicirrata. NCBI lineage: Eukaryota > Metazoa > Cnidaria > Hydrozoa > Leptothecata > Tiaropsidae > Tiaropsis > Tiaropsis multicirrata. Next base: position 11,091 of record JAUJPO010047541.1, read on the forward strand.
CCCCACAGAGACTTGGCAGCATTCCTCAATTGCGAGTAATGTACCCTTGTCAATCCGCCTTTCCAGGCAAAACGTAAAATGTCCATATTTCAAGAACCAATAAGCTTTATGACTTCAAACGTTGCAAAAGGTAGTTCCTCATAAGTCCAAAGTTGTGTGTTAATTTCGAAGTTCACTTGAAGATGTCATCGGGAGTTATTTCAATATTCCGTAGATTAGTAATGAGATTCCGCAAATTACTAATCTATGGAATCTCTGAATAATTCTCGAACGCATTAAGATCTTCGCATCAAATATTGCACACGTCTTGGTGTCCGTGATGTGCAACTTTAGGCCAAATGTTAAGTCTTAAATACGTTGTTAACGGGAGATACGGCGGAAAAACGTAAAATCATGTAATGCACCCCTGTCAAGCCTTTCCATGCAAAATGTCAAATGTCCATATCTCAAGAACAAATAGCTCTTTCATGACTTCAAACCTTGCACATGTCTCGGTGTCTATGATACGTAATTTTCCGCTAAAATTGACATAAAAAGACGCTGTGAAGGGGTAATATGGCAGAAAAACGGAAAACTACGCAATGCACCTCTGTTAAAACCTTTCCAGGAAAAACGTCAAATGTCCATATCTAAAGAATCAATAGTTTCATGACTTCAAGCTTTGTACTAAGTAGCCCCTCGTAACTCCAAAACTGTTTGTAAAATTTGTGATTCACTTGTTGACGTCATCGGTAGTTGGAATAAGAAACTGCACGAGCATAGCGTCAGCCCCCCCCCCCTAGACTTTTTCACCAAAAAATGCCCTAAACAGGAGGGGGCTGGAATTATTCCAAATATTTGGGGGGACCTGGAATTTTGTAGGGGATGGTTTTTCAAACCGCAAATATCTTTCCTTTTGAATGTCATGGATTGAGAGTATTGTACTTTTTCTTCTTTGTTTATTTCTGCTTTATTTACATTTAGATAACTCACAGAGTACTATCTTTTTGTGCTTTTAAATCTTTCTAAATTTTCATTTATTTTTATTTTATTATATATATTTAGTAATAGGTAATACCGTCATTCTTCTAATTTAATCCGTCATCTAATTATAGTACGAATAAATTATTTTTGCCAGATGGAAGGAATTTATCGCCTTTAATTATTTGTCCATATTCACTAATTTCTGATTTTCCTCTAATTTAGTACGATAAAGGTCAATTTTTCCTCTAACTATAGTACGAATAGCAAAAAAACGACGCAAAATATTTTTAAGTGACTTTTTTTACTGAAAACAAAGTGTCAAATATGAAATCCCTAATAAATTTACAATGTAATTTACAAAGTTTGAAAAACGAAGCAAAATTGGTATAAATATTAGTTAAAAAAAGAGAGAAAGAAAGAAAAAAGAAAAAGTACCAAAAAGTTTGTTTGATTTTTCATCCCCTAATTTAGTACGAATGGAGTCCTCTTTTCCTCTAATTATTAGCACGACAAAAAAGTTCACGTTTCGAACTAATTTATTTCCTCCTATTATTAGAACGACCCCTCCAAAATAATTATTTTTTCGGTCGGATTAAATTAGAAGAGTGACGGTAAGTCCTGGGGCTGCCAAAGAAACCTCAAATATTAACGATAAAGGAAGTTAATTGAAGTCTGATGTGTATGAGTCGATGTTGAAGTTCTTCTCATTTCGTAGAAACTTATATTTTGGTTCAAAATGTTCTTTTTAAATTTTTTAATTTTTTGACAATAATGTACGGCATATCATGCTCACTTATTTCATCAGCATGGCTAACATCTGTATGGATGATTTTGGTATGTATATTGCTACTGATATGGTCAATTAAAGTTTTCTCTTTCCTGGTTGGTTTGCTGATATGTTGTTTCAGGTTCATAAAAGAAAGGATGTTTTTATATCTTCTAGTTGATTCTTTGCCCTCACCTAGAAGGTCAATGTTTGTATCCCCTGCAACAAAGATTGGACCGATCCATCTAGCATTCATATCTGCCATTAGTTTATCAAATCTTTCGAGCCATAGTAACTTATCTTCCTCTTTAGAGCTTGGTTGATATAATGTTACAATTAGATAGGGGGTGTTTTTGTTTCTTCCTTTGGCTTCGATAATTACTAACTCAAGTTTTTTTATGGTTTTTGCTTAGGTCTGTACGTTCATGACAATTGATTGTTTTTTTAATATAAATAGCTACACTGCCTCCTCGTTTTCGGACTCGATTTTTGTAGAAGAGTTTATAGCCATCCATTCTGGTAAGGCTCAATTAATTCTCATTGTTTTGTAACCAAGACTCACTGATTGTATAAATAAATGTCTAGGTCATACTTGTTAACAGCTAATGAAAATTCTGTCAAGCTTGGAAGTAGTGATTGTGTGTTTAGATGACCAATTGAGATACGGTTCTCGTGTTGTTTAAGGGTTTCAATATGAGCACGTTCGATAACATGGTTGACTTCGCAATTTAGATTTAGGTTCATCGTTAGGAAGATCCCTCTCTTTAAAAAATGCTGTTCACACAGACTACAATTTGAGCATTGCCACAAGTAGGGTTGAGCGGAATTATACTGACTTTGTTGGGTTTTGGTTAGTTTCAAACAAATAACATGAGTCATCGAAAAGCAGACTTTTCATTGAAAACGTTTACGGTTGGTACCAACAGCCTTTGTACATAGAGGACATTTCGGTTTGCTGGTTGTTGTTGTTGTTGTTGTTGTTGTTGTTGTTGTTGTTGGTAGGGCCTGGATTCGTTTCAATATCGCCACTCAAAATTATGCTATATGCAGCTGTTGTGTTCGAATAGTAAGGTATTCTCGATTTTGCGTATTTTCTTGTTGTGATCGTTTTGGGTGGTGGCTTGATTGGTGTTGAGGTAGTTGTATCGTCTGCAACCTGGACCAGGACAAATAAAAACCAGAAAGACAGCAATGGTGACATGATGGTAGAAATGTTGTCAGCTTGAGCGTTTGTGATCCTTCCTACGGGTTTACCGCTTTTATGTACGGGTTACCGTTTTTGTTGTACGGGTTTACCATTTAGGACTTTTTCTCTGAAACTTATTCACTAAATAATCTTAGGAGTGAACTTTTTATCGATATTACCTATCACCTATTACCTTGCTATTGATTATTGGAAACAATTTTTTAAAGATCTTGAAGCATCACAATCAAATCAAAGTTTCATAACTAACTAACCAGCCAAAAATAACAATAAATAAAACAAAGCAAATAATCATTCTCACTGTAGTATTTTAGAATTAAAATGCACATTATGTTTTATTGGTGCATAAAGACAGTACACAGTCATATATTATTTTAAAACACTGCCCTCCATTTTAACTTTGAAAAATAAACTTCAGGGTCCTGTGAAAAGAAATCTGAAAGTAAAGAAACTTATAACAGGAAGAAGAAAACCTTTCGAACCTTTCACTTTGATCTTGTCACAGAAAAATCCAACCTCAAGGACGCCAAGCCAATCTGAGCGATTTCATATCTATGTACACAACATTGTGTTACCGTTTTGACTAATACTACTACAACCCGATTCAACCTGTACATAGATTATCTCCTTCGCAGAGACTGGCGAGACATGATCTCCTTCGTATATACACGGAAACTAATGAAAGAGCGCATGAGAGCATTTTTATATCTATCCGAATGATGATGGAAAAGGATAAGCCCGTTTTAAGAAATATTTCCCTCTAGACGATTATTTGTTACTTCCTTACTGAATCTCTAATAGATGGGGGTCTGGAATAGCTGGGGGGTTGGAATAAGAATGCCCTGGGTGGAAAAATATTTATTTATAGTAAAATTAACTCCCTGAGGTTGAAAAATGATTGCTGATGCTTTCATTTGAAGTCTTTAGCCTTTAAAGTATAAACTGTATCAAGAAATAAAGTATAACAAAATATCAATCCAATATCAGCAGTAAAAAATGTAATTACAACAACTACAGTAACTTTTACGAATATTGATTTGAAAAAATGTCCAAAATTATTTGGCGGGGGTTGGCGGGCGGGTTGGAATAGGAATGTCCTGTATGGAAAAACTTCCGACCCCTTACGTGATTTTGACAATTTGCCCATAAAGGCTTACCGTCATTCTTCTAATTTAACACGTTCTCTAATTAGTGCGAATAAATTATTTTGGCCAGATGGAAGAAATTTATCGCCTCTAATTATTAGTACGAGTCCATATTAACTAATTTCTGATTTTCCTCTAATTATAGTACGAATAGCAAAAAAACGACACAAATTCTTTTAAGTGACTCTCTCTACTGAAAAGAAGAAAGGTAACCGGAGAGCGAAGATTCTCATTCGATTTTCCAAAAGGAGGTATGGAGATACCAGCTGAATTTACTTTTAAATCGGTGAATGAAAAACTCTACGATCAAATGAGGAGGCTCCCCCCAGCCTACCTTGAATTCACGTATTCACGCGCATTTTTTTCCTAATTCATGTATTCACGTACAAAAAAATCGCATTTCACTTTCACGCAGAGATAATTTGTAATTCCACAAAAAAATGTCCCACCCTTTCCTTAGTCTTTTTGGAAAGAATTATTCACTCTCCCCCTGCCCCTAAACAGACCCTACCTACCCCTAAACGACTGATCTGTATAATACACTGGGTCGGGCTTCTTCTTGTGGATTCCCGTGAAAACGTGTGTCCAGTTTTTGTCGAAAATCCCCCATGTTGTTTCCGATTTCTGCAGGTTTGCTCTGCTAAAACGGAAACAACATGGCTGACTTGTTGTCAAAACCGGCCTCATTTTCAAAACAGTGGAAGCCCGATCCAGTGGATTAAGATGCAAATCAGTGCCCTAAACAGACCCAAAATCCTTTTTCATTTTCCTAGACACAGAATTGTAGAAATTTTCCTTTCATTTTAAAAGGTCGTTTTCAGGCAGATAATATGGATAATATGTATCTGACACTGACAACGTGCGCATCACACACTGGGCTCAACTTCAGAATTTTCCACACTCGTAGGCCCAATTGTAAAATTGATAGCTAAGTTTAATCAACAA